>JAOTQR010000086.1:1971806-1994186 GCA_025774065.1 Solanum ossicruentum
AGTCATTTTGCTTTATTCCATCATACCCCAAAGCCAAAAAATAGTGAATCTTTGACTCCATCCGAGATTGATGGAAAGATTGCGTTTATACATAAAAATTGTTTATATAACTGTTCACCTTTTACTTAATATATGGCCCCAATATGCTCCCCATATCAATCATTCTCAAGCCTTCTCTTGATAATGCGGGAAAGATGGGCATTGAGTTTAAGACGAGGGAGTAAGACAATAGAAGTCAATACCACAATGAGTTGCACATAAATATCAATGAAGGCCACAGAAATAACTAAATATAAAAAAGAACATAAAATAAGGTGAGGAATAGAGATTTTCGATTTACTATACAGTGTGATTTACACTTCAGCTATATCTGATTTCTAGTAACTATGTTAACAACAACAAAATGGTCCTAAAATGAAAAAGAGAGAGGGGCAATCACTACAACAGCATTAAATTTCTGGTCTTCTCTTTAATGGCAAGTTAATGATATTTCATTGTTCTAACAGACACTAGGACACAAACTAACAGACGTGGTTTTATTCCACCATTTCAATAACATACCTTGCATGAATCAGCCTGAGGTTCATTCCTCCAGGCACCTCGCATCAGCCGAGCATCATCAAAATTAAAACCTTTTTCTTGTGCCTCGTTTGATGATTTCTGAACCTATCAGTTCTCTAAATCAACAAAATGCGAAGCCATGAACCCTTTTATATTTTACCACTAACTTAAAGACCATTTACCTCAACTCTTGTTCCACTTCTTTGTGCAGTTCCCATCTCAACTTCAGTAATACCACTGCCATATATCTCTCCTCCAATAGAACACTTAAAGAACTCCATCAAGTTCCTCGTAAGAGTTCCAGTTTTGTCAGAAAATATGTATTCCACCTACCCATAGAGATCAATGATCAATGCTCAATGGTTCACACATTGACAATTAAAAACACAGCAGAGTCAAGGGTAAACAAGGACACATTGCATTGGGAGCAAAATAATTTCACCATACTTAGTCACTGACTCAAAATTACCTGCCCAAGTTCCTCATTCAAATTAGATGTCCTAGCCTGTGCAGGGGTGTTACTCTCAGCATGGTACATGTGTAAGTCATTGTTGATGAACTTTGTGGATTGAATAAACTTAACCATCTGTAAGTAAAAACCAGAGAAAATATAAGAAAAGGAGAAAAAAGATACTTCAAATCAAAATTCTGCATAATACAACAAAAACTGCCATAAGATCCACCTCAACAGAGACATAGAGAGAGATGGGAATAATCGGTGAATAGAGAGTGATTAAGGTGAACATGGTCAAAGCAGCAACCTGAGCACAAACCAAAAGAGTAATTAGAAACAAATACAAAGAAAAGGCCGAAGAAACACTGAGCAGGTCAGCAAGCCAAGAGAATCAAATAGTTACCACAAATCTATTGTCAGGATTGGATTGTGCATCTGAGCTGCTTTCAAAGCGTAAATAAAAATATTTCTTATTTATGAAGATACCACTGCAAAAATACAAGCAACCTTTTCAACACTGATGGGGAATATGAAAGTGTTATAACTTGGCAGATAAGTTGTAGAAATTAATCGAACCTGCCTATAGCTCCCAATAAACACATGCAGAAGAGAACACTAAAAAGAGTCAGAATCAGTTTATCAAGTTTCTTCTCCAAAGAGCTTCTCTTGGATGGAATCTTCATGGAGTTCATCATAACCTGCAGTGAAAACATAGTTGACAATTTACCTAAAATACAAATCTGAGCACTGGAAAACTAAGGTCACAAAGCAAAGCAGTAAATATAGCGCAATTGAATATTTTATCAAACACAGGATGTTCCTCAATCTTCAAACAAAATATCCATGAATAGACTATAATTAATACCTTTGTTTCATGCCCGGTGAAAATGACAGCCCCAACAACATTCTGTGTGTTTCTCAGGCTACAGCCCTGTAAAATAGAGATAATATCAAGAAAGAAAGCACTAATCAAATTCAACAAGTATAATTCCTCTGCATCAGAAGGAAAATACTTATCAAAATCAACAAGTATAATTTCTCTGCATCAGAAGGAAAATACTTATCAAATTCAACAAGTATACTTTCTCTTCATCAGAGAAGAAGAATAGCAAAATAGCAGAGGAACTCCAAATGCAATGCACAAAATGGGAAAGACAAGGCCTCAGGTCATCTTAACATGAACCACTAATAAGAATCAATAAACCATAATTTTCCGTCTTGATAGTACTTATCACAATGTATTGTGTGTGTGTGTGTGGGTGTGTGTGTGTGTGTGTGTGTGAGAGAGAGAGAGAGAGAGAGAGAGAGAGAGAGAGAGAGAGAAACCAATAAAAGAAGGAAAATGAAAACACAGGAAAAGACTGGATACCCTTAATAGAAGTTGATTTGGACCGAGTGGCAAGGTTTGCTTTTGAATTATCAGATTGCCAGCAAAAGTGTATAATGAATTATTAGGTTGCTCACATTGTACTTCTCCTGGAAAGAAGAAACATGCAAGGAAACATCAGACACACCATCTATCAAAGGCATATCCGTGTGTGCACTAGAATCAATTAGTCAAGATTTCACTAAAGACTTAACAAGATCATCATTATGTGATATAAACGATAAACCAATAGCATACCTGTTGGCAAGTGTGGGAGATCATAGATACTCAAGTAAATATTTGCAGTAACATATAGTTAAACATGAGTCTGTGTTATCATTAAGTGGACAGATTAACAATTGTTCAACTTCTAATGCCAATGTCAGAAGATAAGTATTCAACAGTGTATGACCTACTGAATTTACATGATAAGTAAACAAAACAAAACCATGACTATTGATCATAAAATTCGGTAATCAAGATATCATCAAAAGTCATGTTTCACCAATTCTGAAGGTTGGCGTTGATTCTACCTAATCTGATGCTTAAGAATCAGGAAAAGGAGGAAAGCTAGAAGGAAGGAATTCAGCATGCCTATTTCAGATGCTAAAAAGGGCAGCCCGATGCACTAAAGCTTCCACCATTTTAGATGCTAAATTACAATAAAATGTTGGCTCAAAGTCAGGACGATGACATTTGGACATCAGAAACCCCACATACATGCATGATTGTGCAGAAACATTAGACTAACCGCAGCAGCACAGAAGACCAACCTGTGAATCCAGACACTTTATCAGGAGTCACATAATCCCAGGTTTTCTCTAGTGCTTTTCTGATCTTTAAATTAGTTTCACCATCCAAATTCGCAGTCTGCAGTAATTCATGTAGAAATAAAGAGAAAAATACAGTAGAGATAAGAGACCAGTGCAGTCATTTTAATGTATAAAAATATTCCTTTCAAATAAACTAGACCAAAACGAGTTTTTTTTCACAAAAGGAAATTAAAAAAGATTGTATTGATGCAGACCAAGTACAACCTCAATGTAGCAAACCCCATCAGGATTTGTGCTGGCAAGAAAAAGAAGATCTGCCGGAAAGAACTCATCCTGCTTAACCTGCACAAGAATAGACAATTTATACCACCTTCACTGAAATAAAGATATTTCCCAGATTTTGTAAAAAATTTCACAAAACAAATTTCTTTGAAGTACAGCAACTATTTTGAGAAGCAGATTTGAATTCCTTCCCGTAAAACTTTTGTTCCTGAGAGGAAATGAGTATATTTTCCATTTGAAAATTCTCCACAATCATCTTAGAAGATCTACCAAATTTAGTGACAGCCAGATAGTCATATATTCCTAAGGTGGGAGCTCACTGACTGAGCTGGACAAGCAGATTGGTGGCTATCTATAACTCTTCAGATTCAACCCAACAAATATACAGACTTAACCATTATAAATTTTAGACATTAGATCCAAAGTTCTCAGCTACGAGAGCTTACCGCTATGTCAGTAAATGAATTATTCCAGTATTTATCTAATGTTTTGTTTAATGATGTGAGAAACAGCATACTTGAGCTGTGTTCAACCAATTCAATATAATGAGAAGACAGTCTTAAATTTATGAGTACATAGATGTGCCTCTATTCACAATGTAGTTTTGGAGCTCACTAAATAGTGGATAGTTGGTCTTTAATATGGCATTGCTCCAACCAAGGATGGAGTAGAGATGATGCAGGTAAGGGGCAGGTAAATCAGTAGTCTAGCATCTCTCCCAAAAGAGATTAAGAGGATGCCAGTACCAATTACTCAGCAACTCCGCAATGCATGTGAATCCATCCACCAAGAGAGAAATGTACAGTAACATGAATTCATATATTTAAGCAGTTTGTTAAAGCCAATAGCCATCAACATTGCTCATTCAAAGCCAGCTTTTAAAAGGCCATGCATGTGACTAACTGATGTCACAACAAGACATCCATCATCAAAGGCAGATTCTAACTCAATGACATTTACGCCAAAAGCAGCACATCCACAACAGCTTTGATTTAATACAGACTTTCTCCTTTGATGACTTCTAGTTTAAGAATTTGAGGGGTGAAAACAACATCTTTGCAAAATTGCAAGTAGAAGGTTGCTTCGTCTTGCTTGTATATGCCCACACTCCCCTACCCAATACTAAAGCATTTAACTAAATAAAAATTGATTAGCTAAATGCTTGTGTGACTTCAACCTTCAGTAGTTGGATGTCTCCAGATTTTATGATCTGAATAAAATCTGTTCTTAAACTATGAGATCAAAGAGTCGGTTAGTGTTGGGAAAAAGTAATACATTCGAAACAATTGAGCACTTCTCAGTAAAATGACCAATAATCAAAATGTGCATTCCAACACTTCTTCCTATAAACTGATACCATCCGTGGTTCCATTAACCAGTTACCCTAGTACACATCTCCAAACATGTCGGTCAACTAGGAAACTGGTACATATGGATCAGTCAAAACAGAAAAAAAAGCCTTCTAAAACATGATTGTACCCATGATGAATACATTAATGCTAATTAAAAACAGATACAGGTACATGTGAAATAGCAACTGACATAATAACAAACTAACAGAAGATAACCTTCACATAACAAGCTAACAAAAGATAATTCTTATGCCAGAATACAGACAAAAAAAAAGTTGATAATAAGATCCACAGAAAAAGAGGTCGGCCGAGAAAGCTTCCAGCTTGTTGGATATAAAACAGGACGTCATCTATCCTACAAAACCTAAAGCAAAAGTGAGAATATAACAGCATTGACTGCTTTGTTCGTCTATACTTACTCTCACAATATCTCCGGCTTGCAGCTTCTTCCAAGGTACTCTGACCCATTGCTGATCTTGAAACACGTCTATAGAAGTATTGTTAATTGACAAGTCATTCTGAAAACGTTTCTGCAATAGTATCAAAGGAATAAGAAAAGAAAATGTAAGCGAATAGGTCAAATGCAAAAAGGAAAACCCAGTAGCCTGTTAGTCTACTTTTAAGATTGTCATAAAATTGCATTTTATGAATTAAAAGTATGAGAAGGAAAAGGAGCAATCAGTACTCACCCAATCCTCCCAAGCCTCCTTAATAAGAGAGACAAGAAGCACCAAGCTCAAAGGAAGCACGTTCGTTATTGGACTTACAGGACTGCATTACAGCAATACTTTTCAGAAGTAAATACACAGTGAGGATATCTCATTTAATACAATGTACTAATTCACTTCTAAAACACTTTTTGAGTCTTTTATTTATTTATTTATTTGAGAATGCTTCAAAACTATTTGCAAGATGATTGTCATCACCAAAATAAAGAGAAATTTTCTTGTTATAGAGTTAACTTTCATTTCTCGTGATAGCAATCCCCCAATTATTTTCTTTATTTGATGGAGAAGGCATCCCCCACTTAATCTAACAAGCACATTCCCCTTTCTCACTTTTTGGTGTTTGGGGAGTCAAAAGTATAGGGGATAAGTTAACCCACATGATACACACATAACAGAAATCCACATACCTGACTGGAGTGCACGACAAAATTGAGATCATCAGGAAATACAGATTAGCCACCCGCCTGAACTGTCAGTATAAAAAGAAGGGTGAAGAGATAAGATGAAGAAAATAGAAAAATAATCATTGAATAATACAGCTGATTGGGCTCTTCATCCATATTTACGGCTATGTAATAACTAGTCTAACTGAAATGTAAAGATAACATCCCACCATTCAAAATTTCTAATATGTTAACATTCCCAATTTTCTTATATATCAATCTTATGAGAAAAATTGGAGAAGAATATTATTGAATTGTATATTTTACATTATTACATCAAGATCCTATTTATAGATACTACATTAGACTCCTTTTCCAACTGGAACACTATAATACAATTCTTTTCTAAGTAGAATTCTATATACCATTCTTGTTCGTGTTCCTATTCCTATTCTAAATAGCATTGTAGATATTATTCTTGTTCTTGTTCCTATTCTAACACTCCCCCTCAAGCTGATGCATACAAGTAATATGTACCTGACTTGTTAAAAATGTAATTAATATGAGGATTGATAAGGTGCTTGGTGAGATACTCAACTTCACAAAGTTGACAGTCAATTTCAATGTGCATAGTCTTCTCGTAGAATACTAGATTTGATGCATAATGTCAATCAATCTCAATTTGTCTGGTCTTCAAATTAAATACTGAATTTGATGCATAATGTCAATAAAATACAAAGTGATATATTATCGAATTACAGTGTTGAACTTTCTAAGCCAAGTTTAAGAAGACAATTTCAGACCATTGAGCGACCCACACAATCGACATACAAGGCTACCAGACTCTCCCTGAGCAACAAAACCAGGTGGTTGCTCCATATAGACTTCTTCCTTGACGTGGAGAAAAATATTCTTAATGTTCAATAAATTAAAAGGCCAAATGGCCAATAGAGAACAACCACAGATAAAAAAAGGTGACATATGCTATTTTAGCCATGGAAGAGAAAATATCATTGTAATCCAACCCAAATATCTTAGTATATCTTTTCCTTGTCTTTTTGTTTTGGCAACAATAATCCTGAAACAGAAAGAAAACATTGCATGAAAACTCAAATTTGTCGAAAATAATGCGATGGTCGCTGGAAAGTGCTATGATCATCCCGAAATCAAGAGATGAGTAGATATTAAACAAGAAAGTCACCTAAAACTACCGAAACATGCTCATACGCCGGATTACTAGATTTGATGGTTGAAAGTGATCACAATTTAAGAAATACAATTATATGGATAAGGTCAGAATGATGACACGACCTAATTAAGGGGAATTACATGCGGAATGATGGTACAACCCCACTGTAAAATAGAAACAATATAGGTAGGATCGTATTGATGGCACGACCCTACTGAAAAAGACAAATTGTATAGATAGAATCGGAATGATGGCATACCCCAACACAACCAAGAAAGTAATCACCAGTATGATAGCACGATGCTATGCAAATTGAATATGAAAAAGTAGTCATCGGAAAGATGACATGGTGCTACACAAATCGAATATAAGAAAGTAGTCACAAAAAAGATGCACAGTGACCCAACTTTTTCTAACATAATCATTGCCAAACGGGCAACATATATGGGTTAAGTTGCCTTCCAGTAGCAAAAGCTCTTTGATTTTCAAACAAGATTGTAGAAGCTCTGATACCATGGGAGAAATATTAGAGAAGAATGCTATTGATTGTGTATTCTATATCATTACATTGAGACCCTATTTAGAGATATCACATTACACTCTTTTTTCAAGTAGGATTTTATATACTATTCATGTTATTATTCCTATTCTAAGCAGGATTGTAGATATTACTCTTGTTCTTATTCCTATTCTAACAAATCTAATTTTCTTCTGACACACATTGACCAAAGTGTGTGGTATCCTTAATTCTTGAAACACGTGAACTAGGACATATTGAAGGCACATGATGAAATGTCAGTTGGTGCATTTAGATTGATTAAGCCACAAGTACATAGGTGCTCACCTAGGACATAGTAGAAGAGCTCACAAAGAGAGTTGAACTCATTCCTAGTGTATCTATTAGTTCACCAGAATATAGAACTTTTTCTTTAACAGCTTGTTTGGATGGTGGTTTTTCGTAGTATGATATGGTATGGTTAGTAAGAGAACCATGTTTGTTTTGATTGTTTCATTAATTATATGGTATAGTATGGTTTAGTTTCATGGTTTTGTAACCATGAAAACCCACACTTTTTGAAACCACCAATTTGATGGTATCCCATGGTTCTCTTATTTTTTTTTTTCAAGTATACCCTTACTTAAACTTAAATAATTCTAATTTATCATTTATAACTTATTAAACTTTACCCTAATATATGTACTACTTTTGTATTACTTATTTTCCTCCGCATCAACTTTTGAAACTTTTCTTCCACTATCGTCTTTCACGTTTCCGCCTATTTCTTAAGGTTCATTTTTTTAAAAGTTCTTACTTGTTTTATTTCTCGTTTTATTTGTATGAATTGGAGATATATTAGCTTGTATGTTTCCCTACTTGATTCTATGTAATTATTAAAAAAAGGTTAGTAAAAGATATGTCATTTTTGTAAATTTATCAGTTATGATACAGTACCATACAGTCAAATCAAACAACAAATTATCATCAAATAGTAGCCACCCATACAGTCTATTCAAACATTGTATTGTAACCATACCATACTAGACAGTATCATACATTATGAAACCATGGCAGACCACTATCCAAACAGAGAGTAAATAGGTGTTTACCAAAAGAAGGAACTGTTAAAGAGAAATGAGCACATTGACCATTTGAGTTCCATATCTATATATCAGGCTATCCATTGAAGCTTTCTTCCTACTAACAAAGAGTTCAAAGTAGAAACTTTTTCCAAGTCACTTTTAAATTTCCAAGGATTAACATGTAAGCAGAAAAGGGAATATGATCTGCCAATGAAAAGGTATTCATATGTTACCTTTTAAGAAATATAATAGCGAGGAAACATCTCTTATTCCTATTCTATTTTTTAAATAGATACAGTGGGACTATATCTTTAAACTAGTTTTTTATGAGCTTTTTCTTCACCAGTACCAATTGCATGCATGAACCTACTTAAAATTCTTTATAGATACTCAAGAAACTTTTCTCTACAGCCTCGGTTGATAGGTTTGAGCATGGCATACATGATTTAAAATGTAGTCGCTCCAGGGAGTTATAGCAAGATCATAGGAATTCCTGAGCGGAACCCTTTTCCAAAGAAATGGTGATATTCCTTTAACTACAGATTCACTAACACAAGTTACAAGAATTAACATGTAGGGGGGGAGGGAATATGCTCAGGGATGTGCCAACAGAAAAGGTCTTCAGATGTTACCTTCAAAAATATCTTAGAGAGGAAACATCTTTATTGCTTTTCTTTTTCTTAATAAATACAGTGGCACTTTATCTTATTCTAGTTTTTCATGAGCTTTTTCTTCACCAGTACCATATAGCATACATGAACGAACTTCAAAATTTTATAGTTACTCAAAGAACTTCTCTCTACATCCTATGTTGATAGATTTCAACCTGGCATACATGGTTTGATCCGTCCAGAAAGTTAATACAGTGGCACAGAAAAGGTCTTCAGATGTTACCTTCAAAAATATCTTAGAGAGGAAACATCTTTATTGCTTTTCTTTTTCTTAATAAATACAGTGGCACTTTATCTTATTCTAGTTTTTCATGAGCTTTTTCTTCACCAGTACCATATAGCATACATGAACGAACTTCAAAATTTTATAGTTACTCAAAGAACTTCTCTCTACATCCTATGTTGATAGATTTCAACCTGGCATACATGGTTTGATCCGTCCAGAAAGTTATTGCAGGATCATGTGTGACCTCTGTATTAAACATCAGGTATAATAATCCATGCAGACCTGATTTGACTAAATTTTGTATTTCTGGGAAGTTTCCAACTTATGAACTAAAACTTACAGTTTAAGCTTGGTAGAGATACAGAGAATTTAAATGGCTGAAATAAAAAACAGTGCACAGTATGGGAGATAAAATAATTTACCTGTTCAAATAACCCTTTTGGCAAGAATGTTATGATGTCATACTTTGTAGTTGATACAGAATTTCCCTGAAAAGGTAAAAGAGATTTTACCACATTGACTCAGGTGCAATTTAACACCTATAAGGAATATAATAGAATGTGATCGTATATGGACAGCACTAGACAGCTAAAATTAGGGATCTTCCTATATTAAGGATTTAAGTGATCCTGATCAGTCATCAATGCAAGGCAAGCTTTATTGCTTACAATTTATCTCTTCACAGAAAATGAAACTAAAAACTATTTTTATATGGACGCCATTACACAGCAAAACTTTGAGAGCTTTCTTGATAAAACAATTAAGCGATCTTTGTCAGTGTAAGGCAAGTTTAAATTCCTTCCTAGTGGACCTTAGCAGACTCACAGACAAACAAACTCAACAACATGTTACCCTTTTTCTCCGACTTCAATTTAAATTTCCCAAGGTACTACGCCTTTGGTGTGGGAAAAAAGTTTAAATGTCATATTTCCACGCCAAAGGCATGGTGCCAATATACATACCTTTTTTCCGCCGAACAATAAGAAATCAATTTGAGTAAATCATTCAAGGATTAAAAGCCATTAAAAATTAACAATATAAACTTGAAAGTCATTAAGAGTTATCAATGTAACGATAAATTCACAGCTCAATCCTAAACTAGTAGGAATCAGCTAGATGGATCCTCAATATCCATTCTGCTCCGTTTAGGCCTATTCGATTTTAATATTCAACAAAAATAGGGTTTTTTACTATTAGAGGATTTTCCGTGTCCCTAACATAAAAATCTAAAAACTAATTAAGAGACTCTTGCCAAGTAGCATTTCACACATAGTGACACCATAATCTTTTTAGTCTTTTATATCAGTAAGAAAATACATATCCCAGCACCATAGAAAAGTTCACATAGCAGGTAACTTAAAGTACTTAACATTGGCTTATTCGTAAAACCAAATACACCATCTACATTACATAGATTCATTTGCCTTGATGTAGCCATGTTGAATAGGTGAGATAACATTTTTGGTACTTCATGTGAATTCATGAAGAATATACTAAAAATAGTAAAAACCTAGACACACAATACCAAACACTTCCACGTTGCCAATACTCATAACATAGTTCACCGTTATAAAACAATGCATTTGCGTTTTAAAAAATACAAATACAATTAACAGAGCAAAAAAATATGTAAGCATAAATAAAAAAGAGTTGACAGTGCAACTACTGGCCATTCCAAGTAGTATTTACCTATCCATCATTTTTCAGTTATTGAAAGGGAGCCCTAGACCAATCATAAAAGCTGTCATTATGTACACAGTAGGCCATGGGTCGAGTCATGGAAACAACTTCTCGCAGAAATTCAAGGCAAGGTCACATACAATAGAAACCAATATAATCTGATCCTTCCCCCAACAAGGCGGGTAGCAGAAACTTAGCGAACCAGACTTACCTTTTCGTTAAACCCAGAAAACATAGTAAACTGAAACATTTCAAGTCCCTTACCCATTGTCCATTGACCAATTCCTAGACCCACATTCACCATTTCAAACTGATGCATTTGATTTGAATACCATTCCATCATTTTCCAGTTATTGAAAATGACTATTGCATTTATCATAAACCCAGAGAGACAGCAAACTCAAAACATTTCAAATGCTTGTATACACATCAACCAATCCCTAAACCCACATTCACCATTCTAAACCATCGCATTCGATGATAATTAACAAAAAAAAAACGAAGACTTTAGCAATAATTAAGAATGGAAAGAGAAAAAAAAAAAACCTTGAATTTGGCGAGAGCATTAGCATCACGATCATTACAAAAAACGGTTCGATGACCAGGTGCTTGTGGTTGTACTTTACCGAGACGAATATTCTTAGAAGAAGCGATTCGAGTCCTCATCGCTGCATCTGCACCTCCCGCCGATCCAGATCCTCTCCATCCTCTCGGCATCCTTCTCTGATCTCGACGGAACAAATATCTCTTCTATGGAATATAAACGCTTTGATTTCCACCGGAAAACTACAGTCGTCGTCGCAGGAGATAATATTCTCCTTATACGGTTATTCCGATATCGCCGGACCTTCGTCGCCGCCGGTGCAATTCTTCCTCCTCCTCCTTGAAATTGTGAATTCAGTTGAAAGAAGTTGAAGAAGATGAGTTTTCAAATGTTGAAATTTTCATAAATTCAAACTTTTCTTCTTCTTCATATGCTTCAATGACTTCTCAACCATTTTTCTTTTTTTCCCATCTTCTTAACCGCGTTGAAGAAGAGAATTTTTTTGGGGAAAAAATAGGAAAAAGGAAAGAAATTTAAAAAGAAAATATTAATTATTTTATGTTTAATTTTTCACGTGGAATGAAAAATTTGACTGTGAAATATTTTGTGAATCAACTACGAAGGAAAGTTGAGAAAATTATTGAAATAGTATATAATTATGTGTTTTGATTTGATTTAATTCTTAATATATAAATATGATAATAAAAGTAAAGATTTATTTGAATTAAATAAATAAAATTAATTATTAAACTATGTTGTTAATATAAATGAAGATGTATTAACATGCACATTTTACGTAAATAATTAAATTATAAAATAAAGATAATTTTTATATTGTTTAATGTGATTTCAAAATTCCTAACTCTTTTGAAAGAGTCATAAAAAGACTTTTTGATGTAGACTATTATGTACGAGGGTTTGAAGGTTTTATTCGATTGGGCTTATGTGAGCATGTACAAAGGCAGGGTGAAGTTTAAATGAATATTCTTCATGAGAATTTTTTTTTTTAATATATAAGTTAAAAATAGATATTTTGATATCTCAATTGTTGAACATCATTGATATAAAAATTACTCACTCATATTCTAAAAGTATAAACACCCTTAACGAAAATTTTGATTCCGCTCCGCCACTATATGAAGGAAGATGTCAAGGGTCATGCTTTATTTGACAACAAAAGTAGGATTGTATTTAGCTAAGAACCATACTAACCATATTTTGAAATATATTACTCCCTCCGAATCCTTTTATATGTCGTGTTTATTATAAATAAAATAGATAGTCTTTAATATATGTTATTCACAAAATCAATGCATAAATGATATTTTTCTTCATATTTTACCCTTGATAGTTAATATTTTCCTCAAACTTGTTCTGAAAAGTCAGTTACACACTTAAACTATCACGATGACCTATTACACATTTTTACTGCTTAAAAGTGAAACTATTTGACCTTTAGAACTGACATGGCGGAATAAAAAATAAAAAAATATGCTCGTGAATAATTTTTAAAATAAAAAAATAAAAAAATACCCCTTACCCCCCAACCCAAAACATCTTCTCCCAGAAACTATTTCGTGAAGGAGAAGTAGAGCGGAGTTGAGATTCAGTCAAAGGTCTACCAGTCCAAAACACATCATCTTCGTTGAGCTCATCATCTCGACGACTAGTTCATCTATCCCGCCACTGAGAGCAGCGTCCCTCAAAGACGGAGAAAAGACGTCGAGAAATTGATCGGAGGAGGGAGATTGATGGTGGCGAAAACAAACGACGCCATAAATCTATGGTAATACCACTTACCACGGATGCCGATGGTAGAATTATAAACCAGCTGAAGCCAACGTCGACATCATCACCTCCGGCGGTCTCCACATTCTGTCGCCAAAATGGAGTTCTGAGAAAACAATTGAATTCTCAGCGTCCCTTGATGTCATTTATATATTTCTCTGATTTCTTCATTCTTTTAAGTGAGTTTCTTCATATACGCAATTTCATGGGCTTTGTTGAGTTAATAGGACGAGAAATTGATTGAAAAGGGAAGAAAATTATTTTATATTATCCCTATCTTTTATGGAACCTTATATGACCAGTTTTGAAATTTTTTTGCAATCGAAAATGTTTCCATGGCCAATTCTTGACAGCCAATGTTGCTCTGTTTCAATGGCCAATTCTTGGCGGCCATTGTTGCTCAATTTCCATGGCCAATTCTTGGCGGCCATTGCTGATCTGTTTCCAATATTTGGCGTCCATAGTTGAAAATTTCTTTCTTTGCAATTTTAGTAAAGAAAATGTAATTATTATAGAATTTTAATAATTGATTAGAAATTAATTAGTATAAAATATAGTTAATAAAAGAAAACTAATTATTAAAGAAAAGAAAACAAGAAGGATACAGAAAATTATAATGCTTGACGTGGCATTGACGTGACGCTAACATAGCAACATGTGTAATACACCAATTGTTGTGAGAATGGTATTTCAGTTGTAAGGGCTAAATAATATCACTTTTAAATAGTAAAAATATAGAATTGATCGTCATGATAATTTAAATGTATAAATGATTTTTCGAAATAATTTTAGGGGGAATTTAAATCTTTTTCTTAATAAATTTTGAAAAAATTATATATGATAGTTATGATTTTTGCCCATTAAGGAAAAATTGACCAGAGGTTCATTGTCTTGAAATATTTTAAGCTCATGTCTTATAAGCAAAAATTAATTTATATTCAATAGGCAACAAAAGCTTGCCTATGACGTGTGCATTATTAACTTGAAAGGACGTTTGAAATTTTCAGGTGTCAGTTATTGCCTTGGCTTTATCTAATCGCGTACGACGTGTTCGTTAAGGTATTTTTTGGGTGCTAGTTTTCATTTTCACTTTACATTAATATTAAAAATTAATAATTTATTTTATTTATTCTATCAAATCACCAAAAAATATATTTGTTTTTTCAATTGAATAACTACATAAGAAAAATTAAAGAAATTAATTTAGATTTTAAATTATTAAAATATAACTAATAATTTTTTGTGATCGTGTTAAATCTTGTTCAGATACTCAAATTATAACTAGTTTAATTAAGCAATTTCTATTAGACAATTTCAGTACAATTTTTTTTGGGGTAACTTATGTAGACATACTAAATTAAGAAAATATTTATCATTTATAATAATAAAAAATTATTTTCACTAAACAGTTATAATACATTTATATTGAATGAATGATGCACTTTTAATACAAGTGCAAATTTATCATAATATTACTATAAATAGTAATAAAACAAAAATATTGCTAAAATCAGTAATTTTTTATTAAAAAGGATCTACTTAAGTAATTTTCACATGTTATCTAGTGTTCATTATCTAGATAAATTAATCATTTAAAATGTGTTTTAATTATATGCATTAACCTCAATAAATCATAAAAACTCAAACATATTCCAATTCAGGCTGATATGTATGATTAAAATAGATGATATAGTTTCTAGAGATAATTACATTAAATGATTATCGATCATTTCAATTACAAAAAGATGGTCATTCAGTGTGTACACATATATACCTAGTATATATGTATGTGTAATCAAGCTCTATTCAATTTTTTTGGTGTATCATAATATATATTTAATGTACAATTCATATATAAGTAATTTATATTATATAAGCAATATACATTCTACGACTTTTGACAAGCTATACTCACGTTTTGAGTGTATCATAATGTATATTCGGCGTACGATTCATATATAAATAATTTATATTATACAATCGTTATACATTCTATGACTTTTGATACTAGATTTCCTAAGATTATTAGCTATTCTTTTATATAAATAAAAAATAACTATGTTTATTATAAACTAATTAGTTTATTACATATATTTAAAATAACCCCTAGTTCATATGGTTAATTTATTTATCAAACAAATATTTGAGGACATGCACAAAGTTTGTTCAAGATTTAAATTGGAAGTGTCGAATCTTCAAATTCAAGTGTTTGGAACAAGTCATGGCTCCAAATGTGTAAATGAAATTTGTTGCTAACTTTAAGAGGTTGTGGATGTATCGAGCCACCTTTATTTTTTCATCGCACATTATTAATTTTTAATGATTGTATTTTCTGAGTTTATCATATATGTAAATTGTATTTCTAGTAACTTGAAGATCCAACAATATTGCAGGCACCATTTATTTGGTATAATAAAAGTATATTGTTTTAACTCATTGAGAGCAATCGAAACACAAAACACTGATTTTTTCAAACCTATTCCAACTAGAACTATATAATGACTAAAATTGTTTTTTCTTCATAACCTTTTCTAACTAGGACTAGAAAAATAAATTATTTGTAGTGATTTTATTAAATTTTGTTTATGTATAAATAAATATAACCATTATTTAAATACTATAAATTTAAAAAATCAATTAAGATTATTTTAAATACATTGTTGTATTGGTTTTGGAAAAAGTAAGTGGTCCTAATTATAAATAATAAATATATTAAAGAAAAGTAATAAATACTTAAATAATTTATTCTTCTCTTTTCATTTTTAATTTTTTTAATTAGTTTTGGGTCAGGCCCCATTCTTATTGATAGAAATAAGGGAAATATTGGGCTCAAAATGCGCATAAAAAAGTGAGTTCAAGAAAATTTAAAAATAGGCATAATATACAAATATGCTTCTAAACTTGGCATCAAATTATAAGTTGGAACTCAAACTTTCAACTTGTACAAATATGACCTCCAACTTGGCAATTCCTGAACAAGTAGGCACAAGGTACAAGCAGGCTAAGCACGTGAGTTACACTCGCGCTGATGTATTTTTTTCGTCTAATGCTGTGATGCCACGTTCGTCCACGTAAGCAAAAGTTGTACACATCACCATCCCCAATTTACATGTCAGTGTGAAAAAAATTAAAAAAAACTGAAAATATAAAAGGCAAAACGCGTTCAGATTGAGAAGTATAGAGAATTGCAGAAGAGATGAGATGAGTGTTGGTAGGGAATTGCAAAAGAGATGAGTGCAGGTATAGTTTCAATCTGTATATTTACTCAGATCACGAGAGAAGTTTCGATCTGTATATTTACTCAGTTCATGCAAATTTTTCCCCTTTTCCACTTAACAGAAAACCCTAATTTACAGTATAGTTCTTAACGATTCCGACTATTTCGAATATTCCGACTACAAGTACTAATCAATGAAGATTCATTATAGAAAATTATCAAATTTTACATTTTTTGTTGCTGCCAACCTTCGATTTAGTCAGGTATGTTAGATTTTTTCATTTTTAAAGTTTAATTTTTGGTAGACATTTTTTAAGTTTGTTGTTATAATCTCAGTTTTTTCCTACAAATATGGGTCATCTTATAGCTATTTTCCACCATGGTGGTCGCTTCTATAAAGGTAGGTATGTTTCGAAGTCTGAAAAATGTGTCTTCTCCATAGATAAGGATCACTTCTCTTTGACGGAATTGAAATTGTATGCAAAAGATATTGGGTATGATGAAGTTGAGGAATTTTTTATTGAAGATCTATTTACCCATAGATTTGTCAAGTTAGAAAGTTACAACCACCTATATAATTGTATTAAAGATTTATGGAGTGGGTCGACTTTCAATATATTCCTGAAGCACGTGCGTGTGGCAGAGGTGGGGCCTACAAGTCAGTTGGGACCATTGTCTGGTCCAAAAGTTAATGTAGAGACAGAGGTAATGTCTAGGGTTTCTTATTTAGATAATATCGATGAGTTAGGTGGAATTGAACAATCTTTAGAGGAAGAAACTAGTGATTCTGATGACTATGAAGAGGATGACTTAGATGTTGTACCAGATCAAGATGATAGTGAAGTCGATGAAGAATTGAAAACTTTTAGAGAGAAACAAAGAGAACAAAAAAGAAGTGAGGGTAGAGAGGGAAGGACAAAGTGTAAAGACAAATCCACACAGGCAGAAATTGAGCTTGGATAGGCTGGGATAGATAAAGGTTTTGAGGGTGTTTTCACCAATAAGGCAGCCAAATATCCAGGTAAATTAGGAGGTAATGAAGAGTTTATTGCTTCATCAGATGAACCTAGTAAAAACACTGATGAGGAAATCGATGTTTTAGCATAACAAGGTGTGGATCTACCTTCAAGAAGAAAAAATAATAAATTTAGGTATGATCCTTCTTCTACCATATCTTTCTTTGAATTGGGTATGATTTTTGAGAGTGCAATTTTAGTTTAGAAGGGTTGTTGCTGAGTATGCTGTGCAAAATAAAGTTCAATTAAAGATTAAACCCAATGAACCTCATATAGTTAGAATGAGATGTCAAGGAAACTGTAAATGGGAAGTGTTTGCTAGTTTGGATAAAAAGACAGGGAATTTTTGTGTGAAAAAGTATTATCTTTCTCATAGGTATTTTACAAAGAGCATGAACAAATTGTACACAACAAAGTATGTGAAAATGAAGTTGAGGGATCGAATAATATCTCAACCCGATATTAGGGTTCATAAGCTTCAGGAAACAATAAAAAATGAATGGTGATTAAAGGTGGGAAGATCAATATGTTATAGGGCAAAACAGAATGTAATTTCAAAGTTCATGGGTGATTGGAAGCTTGAGTTTTCAAGACTGTAGGACTATGTTGATATGATTAAGAGTTCAAATCCAGGAACTTCTTGTTGGGGAGAACTGACAAGGAAACAGTTCCTGGCAAACACTTGTTTAAATACTTCTATGTGTGCTTTGCTATATTGAAGAATGGATGGTTGGAAGGCTATAGGAAGATTATAGGCGTAGATGGTTGTTTTTTGAAGGGTGCTTGCAAAGGAGAGCTATTAGTGGCTGTTGGAGGAAATAGAAACCAACAAATGTATCCAATAGCTTGGACAGTGGTGGATTAAGAAACCAAACACTATTAGAGTTGGTTTCTAAGATATCTGATTGAAGATTTGCATCTTGGTGATGGATATGGCATAACCATCATGTCTGATATGCAAAAGGTATTTATTTAATCTCATCTCAGTTTCAGTTTGCCTTCTGTAAATTAAATATTCTGGTATCCTATACGTACAAGTTTGATGTATATCTTTGAACTCTTATTTTTTGAGCCATGAAAGGTAATTTTATACCTGCAGTACTGAGTATTTGAGGCACATAATTCTGTAGTTGTGCTTTGAAGCATGGTTCTTGATTCTCCATGGTGTTATATTTGGCTCCTTTTATGATATTCTTTATGTATACCTGTTGTTCTTTTTCTGGATTGTTCTTTACAGAGTTGATATTTATTTTCAATTAGATGATACCCCTTATTCTTCTAAAAAAAATACAATCATTCATACACAGTGTTCTAAAAAACAGAATCATTCTTTGAGTAAACTTTAGTTTCTATGTAAATTTGACTATTGACTTTGTTGTAAATCATTGATAATTCATGTTTAAAAATAATTGTGTATGGTGTGCCCTTGTTAGAAATTGGTTTCACATGTTCTCCTTTTTGTTTCCCTGGAAATAGTTGAATATGGAGTAGATGTGCCTGAGTTTTAACTATTTTGAAAGAAATGATTGAATTGACAGAAAATGTAGTTTTTTGGATGCTTTTAAAAAATACTATGCAATTATTTATGGTTGTGCCTAGTAATATGATATATAGGTGAATCTCTTTTATTTGAACTGTGTGAGTGTAATAGTAGAGCTGATGAAGTTATTTATGGTTGCTCCTAGTTTAGTTATATGTTATGCTTATTCTTGGTGAACTTTAGTTTCTATCTACAATATGTAAGACTTAAATGCTATTGATATGCTAAAATGCTATAGGAAATGATAGTAAAAGAATAGAAAAAGATACGAGTAAAAGAACAGAAAATGCTACAAAATTGTAGTACTAACATATTAGGAAAAATTGTAGTACTAAATTTTTTGAGGTACTAGTTAATAGGGAAAACTGTTGTACTAAAGATGTTTCAAATTCACCTGTAGTACTAGTTAATAGAGAGTACTAATTAATAGTTAATAGAGAGTAGTAGTTAATAGGAAAAACTGTAAATGGGTTTCATATTTGATACTGCTACACTAAATTTTAGTTTCATAGTTAATAGAGAGTCCCCAGACCCCACTCGTGGGATATTACTGGATATGTTGTTGTTGTTCATAGTTAATAGAGAGTACTGTTGCACTTCATTTAAGTTTCTAGCACTAAAATTCAATTTCATAGTTACTACAAAAAAATGATTACTGCTATATTTTAATAGAGAGTACTAGTTACTGTATTTGCAGCGTTTTACTGTATTTTAAATGATTTGCTACATTATAAATGGTTACTGCTGCCTTTTATAGTTTATAGAGAGTACTAGTTACTGCTGCACTAGTGTTAAACTGCTGTAGCCTTTCATATTTTTCATGTAAAATTCTAATCAAGAACCTATTTTGACTTGTAGGGACTTGATTCAACTATTGCTGACTTACTTCCTTTTGCTAAAAGAAGAATGTGTGCAAGACACATTTGGGCAAACTGGCAAAAGAAATGGAGAGGTGAAGAGAGGAGAAAAGTATTTCGGAGGTGTGCCAAAGCTAGTTTTGAGGTGAAATTGAAAGATGGATTTACATATTTGGGAAAGCTTGGTGATAGAATATGTGAGTCTCTGCTAGTCTATAACAAAGAATTTTGGTGTAGAGCTTTATTTAGTAAAACATCCAAGTGTGATGTGGTGGAAAACAATATGTGTGAAACATTTAATTCATGGATTGTTAGTCCTAAGCACAAATCTGTGACTAGTATGCTTGAAGATATTAGACACAAAATGATGGATAGGCATGGGGATATGATTAAGTTTGCAAGAACTTGGACTAATGACATTTCACCTATGGCAAGACAACTTTTGGAGGAAAATAAAGAAATTGATAGAAAGCCAAGGGTGAATTGGAATCATGATATAGGATTTGAGATACAAGAAGAAGAAGATAGACATGTAGTTGACATGGTTAGGTAGACTTGTACTTGTAGGTTGTGGCAGCTGAGGGGTATTTCTTGTCAACATGTAGTTTGTGCTTTGTACCACATGGGTAAAGAACCAGAAGATTATATGGACCATTGATGCAGAAAAGATACATTCCTGAAAGCTTATAAGTACTTCTTACATCCTATAACCAATATGGTTATGTGGCCTGAAACCAACAACCCACCAATTGAGCCCCCTGAATTGAAGTCAATACCCGGAAGACCAGTCAGATGTAGAAGAAAAGATAAAGATGAACCAAGAAAAAATAAGTGGGGGAAAGCATCAAAGAATGGGGTCAAAATGATATGTTCCAAATGCCATCAACTTTGGCATAACAAAAGAGGTTGTAAAATGGTAAGAAACAACATTCTTATCTCATTTTATGATGTTTATTTAATCTAATTTTTTTCCTTGATTAACATGTCACTCTACAATCTTCCAATCCACTCCACATCCTTCACAACCCACAGGACAACCTTTACAGCCCACAGGACAGTCTTCACAGTCCACTACACACCAATCAAGCAATCTATATTCAACTGGACAACATTCACGCTCCACTACACAATAATCAAACATTCAACATTCAACTTCTTTGTATTTGGATACCTGAAAAGTTACAGGAACTAAAAGGAAACAACCAACTGGTGCTACAAATTCAGCTGGAACAAAAAATTCAGTAACTATTGGATTTGGTGTATACACAAATACACAATCCGAAAAACAAGTGATTAATGTAAGTATATTCTTTTATATCTTTATTTATCTATCTTGTTAAATTATATAAATTTATACTGCAGTCTGGAAGAGTAAGTGAAAGAGTGATCTCAAGTAGGTCATTAAATGATGCATCACAAACAAATGTTGACCTTGGATTCAAACCTTTTGGCTTGAAATGAAAAGGAAAGGATGCTATGACTTGAAACCAACTTCAACTAATATCACAGCGAAAAAAAATTGCAAATCAAATTCAAGTGGGTTCCATAGCATTCCAACTGTGTTGATTATGTGTTTTCATGGTGAAAAACAAGAAAAAAACAATGATGTTGCTAAACAACTTATGTATTTTTAGTTGCTTTGATGCCATTATGGTACTTAAACTATGTTAACTTGATGCTTTTTGAAGTGATGTTGATCCATGTATAGCATATGTACAAACTGTTTTTAGATATATATGCTTATTGAGGTGTGACAAACTTATTCAAAAATAAAGCTATTTGTTAAGTTAAATTGATTTGCGTTATTTTACAACAGATAAAAGTAGTCATCCCTCAAAAACAACTACATGGCAATCAAAATAATTTCAAAAAGCAAAATAATTCAGAAAATTAACATACTAATAATTACTACATAAACAACTCTCTATAAATCCAACATAGTATCACAATGATCAACAAAACTCGATATTTCCTTTTTATCTTTTTCTTTTCTTGATCATGCTTCTTTAGTCTTTTTTGTAATCCCGAAATCACAATTCTAGCATGTTTAGTATAATTCATTTCGCACTACCTAAAAAATTTACATCCAACCTGCTTACAAACAACAAAATAACCATAAAAATTGAATCTTGATTATTAAAATTTAAACAAAAAAATTGTTATATCATACTC
>JAOTQR010000086.1:2008132-2020443 GCA_025774065.1 Solanum ossicruentum
TCGGTTTTTTTCGTCAATACCAAACCAAACCAAACCAAACCATTAAGCGGTTTTTTTTTGCGGATTGGTTCGGTTTGGTGCGATTTACGGTTTGGTTTTGTACACCCCTAATTGAGGGGGTCCGTCCGAACCCCTTTCGGCAAAAGATTATATTGTTTACGCAAGGTTAAAATAATTTTTTATATATATATAATAGATATCGAATTTTATTCGACTTAGGTCGTGTATTTACTTCTTCAAATTTTGAACATTAATTAAAATTCTGATTTCGCCACTGACTGAATGAGTTATAGTTGTAGTTGGTCTCATTTCTTCATGAATGGGTCCATAAGAAAATGATATTTCTAACTCGGTGCTTCATTAATTTTGGGGCCTTTGGAAAACAATTATTAGAAAATTCAATGAATAAATTGATATTTGGACCATTTTGTTGGATTTTGTCTCTAAGAAAATTGATAGATGAAATGAACACAACCAAGGATGGATGGGGTTGTCAAGGCCCTCTATTAAATAAGTATCAATCTTTATATTATAGTGACTTTTGAGACATTTTAGAAATGCCCATTCAATGAGTTTTGTATTTTTTTTTTCATAATTCTAAATATTTTAATATGAAGTTATATATGTAAAGGAAAAAAAACGCGTTATTATGTTTCTTGGGGTTTGTCCTTTTTGTATGTATCACAATAAAACGTATTTGTGAAAAAGAAATATTTGCTACTAAATTTAACTTTATTCTACTTGAATGTTTTGTGTATTCCATCATGACAATCAGATTATATATAATTTTTTTCTTTCTCATTCATTGTTTGATGTTCATTTTGGACTCAACTCATTTAGATTTGCCTTAAGAAGTTTCATATTGGAGGGTTGAATGCGCTTTTACCATAGACACGTCATACCTTTTTATTTATTTATTTATATAGTAATCGATCGCTTTGCAGCTCGATCAATTTGGATTCATGTCAGAAAATCTCATATTAGAAATGAAATGTTCCCTATTAGAGGTAACTTTATATCTCGAACTCAAACCTAAAATCTCCTATTAATGATGAATAAGAATCTATCACCCCACCACAGTATTTTGCTTATCAACAACAATATTAATCATATCATAAAACAATTTTTTTTAAAGGAGGATAGATTTTGGTTATAATTTTTTACTTTATACTACGTCAAATTAGGATGTAGCTTCAATCATAAATTTTTTGAAATATGTTTTGCATTTCCTAACATGAATTTTTATACAAAACATACAGGATCCATACATGAATTTTTACGTAAATCTTACAGAAACTTTACAAAGAATCTGTGTGTATACATTACCTGAACTTTATATAGTTATACACATATATTGCCTTGCAAAATTTATACACATTTATTTTCTGGTGTATGAACGTTATATATTCCGGCCTCACTTGATGTACCAACTATTTTGCGAAGAGTACAAATTGTTGTAAATATTCAAGGATTTACTGAATTTGTATGTGTTTTATGGTTTTGTAATAGTGATGTTGTTATGTTTGATAAATTAGAAAAATATTGAGAAGAATTATACAAAATAAACTCAATGTAAAACTATTTACTCAAATTGGACCCAACACAAATTATTTAGGAAAAATTACACAACTATATAACATATTTTACCAAATTTTCTAATAATCCATACCATCCTAAAAAATTACAAGAATCCCTTATTTCGTTCTCCAACTTGTAGATACTTAGACTATTATTTTCTCTCCTTCTTAATTTATCCTAAATTATCTCCTAATTTAAGTATTCTAATCAATATCTACATAATCTTCCTAATTTTTAGTTGTCTAATTAATTTTTCATTATTAATTTCAATTTTAATTTTTTTACTAATTATTTTCAAACTAAACAAAAAAGAGGAGAAATTTTCAAACATTTTCTTCAAAAATCAATTAAAAATGCAAAACTAAGATACGTGTAAAAGTATCTCTATAAAAATCATTTCTTTTAGAATACCCTAGTGTTCTTCCCTCCTGGGAATCAATTCTTACGAACTGTTTTTCAAATTGAAAAGTCTCCAATTCCTCCACCAAAACCTAATTTTTAAATATTCTAATCAATATCTATATAATCTTCATGATTAATCTTTTCCTATTTTTTAGTTATCTAATCAATCTTTTCATGATTAATTTCAATTTCAAATTTATTATTATTATTATTTTCAAACTAAACAAAAGGGAAGAATTGAAAAGTTTCCAATTCCTCGGTCAAAACCTAATCTCTTTCATTTTTTATCTACTTCTTCATAATGGTCTCTATTCCGATTCCCACGTGAGTATCCATCTAAAAAATATGGAAACCCTTAATCAAGTATCAACTACCCAGATCAAGCACTTAATTTTTAGTATCAAGTATCTACTAGACAGAAAACATAAAACTTATGTCAAGTATCAATTATCAGTAGTTTGATAAGAACAAACACTTCTTCTTAAAATATTAAGTACCTGAAGCTCCGATTCCAATGATGATTATCATTCTTAAAAATACGAAAATCCTTTATCAAGTATTAACTACCCATATTAAGCATATAATTTAAAATATCAAGCATCTAATAGACAAAAAAATTTAAAACTTATGTCAGCTATCAATTATCAGTAGTTTGATAAGCACAAACACTCATTTTTAAAGTATGAAGTATCTAAAACTCATATTCTAACGAAGAGTATCATTCTGAAAAATACGAAAATTCTTAATCAAGTATCAACTATCCAGCTCAAACACCTAATTTTAAGTATCAAGTATCTACTAGACAAAAAAAAACATAAAACTTACGTTAGGAATCTAAGAATTCATAGGAATAACATATTTACTCATGGATCAAATGTCACGCCCCGGGAGGGTACCCTAGGTGTGGCTGGCACTCGAAGACTATTGCTAGTCCCCAAGCGGATCACTCAGTCTCATTGCCATCGTTCAATCACTTCATCAACGGAAGATTCAATACAATAGTCAACTAACAAAAGATAATATGAATAAATATCTCAAAGAAAGCAAAATGGGAATCAAACCATCCCGACATTATCCATCAACCGTCTATGTCTATGAAGCATTTGTAACTAACATCTAAGAAGGCACCATTACAGGCTAAGGGTATCACATTCAAAAGAGATACTGACATAAGATAAATAAATAACCATCCTACAAATGCTGGGGAGGACTCACCATAGACTGGGATCAAAGCTCTGAACCTCAACGATTGGGCTGCTGAAGTCCCCTGTCTCCAGTATCTGCATCATAAAATGATGCAGTGCCAAAAGGGCATTAGTATATAAAATGTACTGTATGTAAAATGGGTAAAGGGAAAAGGAAACATTATAACAATCTCTCGTCAATCACTCAGCCTCATCTTAGATTAAGGGACATGACTTTATCACCTCACTATCAATCAAACATCAAACCATCACATCACATCGGTTCCATCCTCATGAAACCTATCTGGAAGTTTCTTGGACCTACACCTATCACCTATGAGTCGATGACGGTACAATGAAGCGATGTCGTTGCGGCATCCGCCTAGTACATTGTCGGGGTAAAAGGGCGTACATCAGGGGTTTATAATAATAGTAAGTCCTCCTTTTGGGACTAAGAAAACATCCGTTCTCACGGTCCAATCCTCTGTTACGCTGATCATGTAGGTAATAAGTGTGAGTGAGACTCGCTCTTACGCATTTTCGGTGCTCAATACCCCTCCCAGGACTCGACATGCTCATAAGTCTATCAATTCATCAAGGATTCTCATCACTCAACCGCTACGTGCAAGACTATCTTTTCAAATTCAAGGGAATATATTCATCTAACTCTATTAGTATAATTTCAGCTATCACAGTCATCAACACTTATCAACTCAGGACTCAGACTCATTCAAACATCATATTCAGACAATCAAGGCTCTAGACATCCTCCTAAGTTTATTATTCAAGTGTTTACAGAGAGAATTTGCAAGGGTTAAATTATAATCACCTAATAATGAAGATATGCAGGAAACATTGTACGTGATGATCATCAATTTAGGATATAAAGTATAGTTTAAAGCATAAAATCAAAAACTCAAAATAATATTCAAGAATTACATGCTAAAAGTCAAGAAACTTTGAAGAATCACAATTTAAGACTTTTTAAGGATCAATTATATATCCTAACTCTACCTTGGGCACATGGAAGAACAATATCATGTTTTTGGGTAGTCTTTATATACTTGGGAATGAAGATTTCTTCAAGGAGTCGAATCTTCTCTAGGAACCCTCACTTGTCTCTCCTCTTCTTCACTCTGAATTAACGTAAAAATAATAGAATTAGGATGGTTTTGGATTTTAAAACCCTTTTGTACGTAATTAAATCTAAAAACCGTATTGGGAATATAAAAATATATTCGGAACGACGGAATTTCCCTTCCCAATTTAAAAAGAAAAAAACAGCTCCCCATGCACTAGTGTATTTATATACTTTTTCGCGAATTTCAGTTCTCGTCGAACTTTTTGAAAAAATAGACAAGTGTGGTTCTGTATCCTCTCTGCGTCGCGGAAGGGGCGCGAAAACCCCACTGTTTTAAGCATTCTTTGGAAAAATTAGTTCGCGTTTTTCCGCAATAAAATCGAGTCTAGATCGTTTTTCAACTCAATTTTTCGCAGTGATCACAAATTCGATCTCAGATTTTTCATCAGCGCTTGGAAAGACATGTTGCACGCACGATAAAGTTTAAGGGCATTTTAGTGATTTTACGAGGTGTTACATCAAACAACTAACGGTACTTATTTGAAATTGATGTTGCAACTGAAAAAGTAGAGAGTTCATAATATGAAGAGGATCAATCCCCAAGGGATAGATCAGAGCTCATAGTTACCTAATAATTAGCGCTCCCAATCATGTAATATTCATACATTATCCATTGTGTCATTTGTCTTTTAAGTGTCATGTCAGTGTGAAACACCTGCATTGTCTTTGTGCCAATGATATTTGAACTAGACTTCACATTACATTCTTTTCCTGTGGCCTTCCAATAACCGGATTCAGTTGCCCTTTTACTTTGCGATCTGTTTGGACACTTTGCCCATTTTTAGCGGAACTGATTGATTTGTTTTCTTTTTTTCTCGACATGCATAAAACAAATTTTGAGGTATCAAAATGCCTCAAAAATAAGGGATTTTTAATAATTTAGGAAATAGTTGGTATAAAAAGGAATTAAGGTTATACAGTATCAAATTTATAAAATTTATACAATTATTTATCTTTAATGGATCCATAATCCAAACTATTTACCCTCTTATCCCACTTTCACCTATTCTATTTTGCCCATGACATCACCACAACATCGCCATGATTACTATGAATTAATCCTCTTTGATACTACGGTGGTATATTGATACCATACCGTCAATAATCATTATATAGAATGAGTTTAATCCTCTGTGATACTCTGGCGGTATATTTATACCTTATTGGTATCATATAGGATTATGCTCACTTTGTTTTTTAAGAAACAATTAAAAGTAAATTATTAAACTCTGAATAAGTGAAAAATATATATTTTGTGATACTTCATCGCTTTATTGATACTATGTCGGTATGATAAAAGGCTAAGCTTAATTCCCTGTGATACTCTATCCATATATTCATAACCTATCAGTGTCATATAGTTTTAGGTTCTTTTTTTAAGAAATAAAACAATTAAGAGAAAACTATTAAAGTTACAAATTTATTTATTAAACTCTAAACTAGTGGAGAATATATTTTTTATGATATACCATTAGTATATTGATATCCTATCGATAAGTTTAGGCTCTTTCTTTAATTAAAGTCACAAACTTATTTAGTAAACTTTAGATTCGTAGAAAATTTATTCTTCGTGATATTTTCTGGATATATTGATGCCATATCGATATCATATGGGATTGACTTAATTCTCTGTGATACTTTGTTGGTATATTGATACCATATTGGTATCTTTCTTGGTATGTCCAGATAATAGGTAGGAGCATAAACTGAAACATTCTGGGGCTACAAAGATAGTTATTAAATCAGTAGCACCGCCGTCAGCGTTCATCCTGAGCCAGGATCGAACTCTCCATGAGATTCATAGTTGCATTACTTATACAATATAGTGTGGGCGCTGACATTAGCATGACATCAGCATATGAATTTTAATAGTAAATAAATTAGTGGGATATTAATTGTGATTAATTAGGAGTATAAATATAAGGGGATATATGAATATAAATAGTTTGTTTCAAAGAGGCATGAGCTTAATTTTCTCAAAACATTGCTATATGTAGAGGTGTTCATGGTTTTGGTTGGATCGGTTATTGGTTAAAACTATAACCAAACCAATTTAGTCGGTTTTAAAATTTCTAAAACCAAATCAAACCAAACCAAACCAAATTAATAAAATAACCGTCAGTTTGGTTATTGCCGATTTGGATCGATTTGATTTATCTTTTTGGTTATTTTTCGATTTAAACATAATACGTTTATTGAGGACATATACATTTTGATAGACACAACCACCTAGTACATGAATAATCCACAAAAGGCTACTGTGGATTCAATTAAGTAATAATACTAGAGTTATTATTATACGACTAAAGTGATTTAGTTAAGTAATACTAAAGTTACTACACATGAATAAAGTGATTTAGTTAAACAATACTAAAATTATTATACACCGAAGATCAAATATTTATAAAAAAAATCAAAGCTCAACAATCAAATAACTACTCGGGGAAGGTGGTACACAAAAATCATATTCCAAAATATTAATAAGCAAATTTTTAAATATAAATGATAAAGTTGAAGATTTAAATTAATTAAAATATAACAAATATTTATATATTATTTATTTGGTTTGGTTTGGTTATTTTTGCGGATTTTTTTAGTAAACCAAAGTCAAACCAAAGAGTATCGGTTTTCAAAATTTAAAAAATCAAATATAGAATTTTTTAATCAATTTAGTTCGACTTATGGTTCGATTTAATTGTTTAACCATAACCATGAACAGTCCTGACTACATAGAGTAATATTTTTCCAAAAGGAATTTCTTCTGATAATGGGCCTTCTCTTCTTTATATTCGTTTATTAGGGCCTAGATCTTAGCCCAAACAAGCATAGTGGACTTCCCATGAAGAAGAAGATTGGGATAATTACATCAAATAGCCATTTGGTTATTTCAGTTATTTAAAAAATGATTATTCCATATATAGTCATGTATTTTTAGTGTATATTATACGTACAGTCAAATTATATTTACTTTTTGAGTATATCATAATATATATTTAGTAATAACTTATATATAAATAATTTATATTGTATAGTCAGTATATACTTTGTATGACTTTTTCTCAACCTATATTGTGAAGTCCCTATATATTTCCTATTCACACTTTTACCTAAGCTTATTGGACTTGGAGAATTGCTTACTACACTATAATAAAGAATTTAATAACACCTGATGAGAGCAATTGTGGAGTTGAAATTTTTATTTAAAGTTTTACATTATATATGCCGTGTATATGTAACATATAATAGTAGTGTATAAATATGTATATATGAAACATAGATTTTTTTATTAATACTATCTATACATGATGTGATTTTCCTGAGCCAATAATTCATTATAATCTTTGTAAGCCATGTTCGAAATGCTAAGCTGGCTTTTCTCTGTCTACAGAATGTTAGTTTTATGATTAGAGACGCTAATATTAGCTCGTCAAAACATGATTCATTCCATTTGTTTATTTACCGATTCAGATCATTTGTTGATACGTAGTCTAAATTGATCTCTTAGAAACTTTGTCAAAAAGTTTTTAAGAAATTCTTCTTTCCTGTCCTTTTGAAATGTAATTATAGCAACTATTTTTTAAACAAGTTATATTAGGTAAATTAGACGAACAAATAAACCAAAACTTAGTAAAAATTGAGCGGATTTAATTATGATCTGTTCAATTCATTTTGGTATGACCTATTTCAGCTTAATTTTTTTTTTGTCTATTTTGACATAAATTGCACTTTTATCTTTCGAATGAGTTGATTTTAATTTTTATCTTTTAGTAATTGAATTTATGCCTAGTGAGACGTAACTTCTGTAGCAGCTGAGGTCATACCCAAACATAAAATATACAATTCAAAAATATAAACTTATAAGAGTAAAAATCCAAATGACCCTAATTTCGACTCATCTAATAAGTAATTCAACAAATATATTTTTACTTGATCCATTTAACGCCCCAATTATGATCAATCATCTTGAATAGTGGCATACATGTCAACCACGTAATACAAATCAAAGACAATATTTGTAGCATTTTGAAAAGCACCATACATACATGTAGACCACATAAATACAAAACCAAGACAACCATGAGAATTGGTTGTGGTTCATAAACATGCCGTTCAAATTTGGCAACCATTCCATATTTAAAAAAGTAAATTAGTTGACCCTTTCCTCAAAATTTGAAGATTATTGGGTGTCCTTATTGACAAACTTAGGTTTTTTCTTTTTATTGCTTATCTGGTATCTAGTGTCTATATTGGAGTCTGATTATTATGGATTCACTCTGCGTGAGGCTCATTTGGGGGGAACGCTCTTTACTAAGAATTTTTTCGTGGATAGAGATCAAATCCGAGACCTCTAATTAAGGGAGGAGTTGCCCCATCCACTGCACCACATCCTTTGGTGGTGATAAACTTCGCTTTCAATCTTTCATTTGTTTGATTTATTTTGTAATTATTTGAAATAACATGAGTTTAAAAAAATTATAATATATTGTGAGATAATTTAAGCTTTATGTGTCTGTATTCCTCCAATTGGAGTTGTATGGATTCACTCTGTATTAATGTCTTAGTTTGTCACTCTCTCTGTTTCAATTTTTATGTCACTTCTCGTTTTTTTTAGAGTCAAACAGTTTGAGTTTGACTAATAATTTGTGCATGAAATCGTCAAATTTTTTGAAATGAAATCTATATATTTTCAAACTATATAAAAAGTACTACAAGTCACGATAATTGATAATTCAAAATATTTAAAATATATACAAAAATTTGGTCTCAAAGATAAATTAGTTTCACCCTCAAAAAACGAAAAGTGACATATAAATTGAAACAAAGGGAATATGTATTTATTCATTCTAATACATATAGCGAGCAAATACAGATTGTGCTCCTCTTCCCCTTTCTAGAGAAGAAAAGAGTTCCCCTTCTCTTTTCTTTTCGCTTTCACTTACATATGAGAATTTTGATCCGACCATCCTTGAGCGAAGCATGATTTGGAAAGGTCAGTCGAAAGACAATATATGTCAACGTTCAGACCTATTTCTTCATGGTTAGCCCAGTAATAAATGGATATACTGATATAGAGAAATTGATACATTGTATTGCGAGCTTTTTTTAAAAAATAAATTATTATTATGATCGATAATTAGCCAAACTATCATGATGGTTGGTGTAAGCACCGCTATTTTTGAAATTTCCTCATCACTAATTTCATGGAATTTGTGAAATAACTTTTATTTAAATGAAATATAATAGGTTAACGATTCACTAGTGGCATAAACAAATTTACAAACCCACCACATAATTCAAATCCTAATTGAAATGTATTTAGCACAAGAGTTTAATCCATAGAAAAAGAAAATTTTAATGTAGAGGCAGCCTTTTTCTCTAATATGCATGTGTTTAATTAATTCTTAGTACACCTTTTAGTCCTCCTTAATTTTTTCCCAAATCTTTTTATAATAATAATCAAACTTTTAAAATCAGTTTAATTTACGACTAACACTATATATTGTGAGTTGAAATTTAGATGGACCAAATTAAATCAATATATCGTATGTATTCTCTTAAGTATATAAAAAGCAAAAGCAAATTCTTTTCATCAATATGTATGTTGAAAATTCTGCCACGATGGTTAGGTACACCATGTATATGGTGAAAAAAAAACAATAAATAAAATGATCATTTATTATATTATCCTTATTTATATAATAAAATAATAATTATAATATATTCAATAAAATTTTATAAATAGAAGTTAGGCAGGATAAAGTGTGTGCAACCTTATTTCTATTTTATGGTGATAAAATTCTTTATTGTATTAATAAACCACTGTCATCACAGGTCGCCATTATATAATTGTTTTCGGAAAAATTACGTAGATAAGCAAAATATATACTAGTTAATTAGCTAACATAGTTCTAGTTTGAAATAATTACAGTTCGTGACTAACATCTTTGCATAATTACGTTTGAGTTTGTACAGCGAATCGTATAGCAAACTATCAAATATACAAACATTGCAAATTATACAAACGATGCATACATTGTATAGCGAAATATACAAATATGGTAAATTATACAACAAAAATATACAAACACTATAAATTGTATAGTGAATTATACAAACGTCGTGCTGAATCGTATAACGATACATTAGTTATTTGGATTGTCCCCTTAGCAAAAAAAAAAATGTTGATATATCTACAATTAATCACAATTTGAAACTTTCTCAATTAGATATCATGTTAAAGGTGGATGTTTATGTACGCCCTGGGAGGATACCCTAGGCGTAACTGGCACTCGGAGACAATTGCTAGCCTCTAAGTGAACCACCTAGTTCTATCACACTCGTTCAATCAGTAAATCAGCGGAAGACACTTAAGAAATATTAGAATCTAGTAGTGGACTACAAGACTTATCAACTCTGTTTATCATAAGAAATAAGATTATCAAAACATTTCCGTCTGGAAAGGAAGGGAAAACGAAACCCCAACATCATCCATCATCAGTTTATGTCTATGAAGTCTCTATAACTACTGTCTAAGAAGGTACCATGACAGATCATGGCTTCCACACTTCAAATAAAGAACTCAAAAGAAATAAAAAAGCAAGTAAAAATGTCCTCCGAAGTCAGGGGAAGACTCACCAAGTCTGAAATCAAGGAACTCTAAACCTCAACAATTCGCCTGCTGAAGTTCTCTGTCTACTGAATCTGCATCATAAAACGATGCAGCGCCAAAGGAGCGTTATTACGTGGAATGTACTATATGTAAAACGAGTTAAAGTAAATAATATAAATAAGATAATATAGTAAAACATCAGGTCATCCAGCACTCAAACTCGAGTTAGAATAAGGAACAGGACTCATCACATCGCCATCAATTAGGACTCATATATCACATCAACCTCAGAGTACTATCAATATGAAACCTATCTAGGAATTTCTCTAACCGACAACCATCACCTATGAGCCAATAATGATACAAGAAAGAGATATCGTTGTCATATTCGTCCAGTACCTCGGGGGCAAAGGACGAGTCTGTTAGTGGATCCAAAAGTCTATTAAGTCCTCTGCAGGATAAAGGAAACATCTGTTTTCACGATCCAATCCTCTCCTACGCTGATCATGTAGTTAATGGATGTGAGTGAGACTCACTCTTACCCATTTCGGTACTCAATGCTTCTCCCATAACTCGACTTGCTCATAAATCTGTCGATCAAACAAGAATTTCCATCACCTAGCCTCTATGGGCAAGAAACTTCAACTCATTCCATCATCTATTAACTCAAAGAATAGGATCATCCTTCCAAGGTTAATTTCACTCTCATTAAACTCTAAGGACTCAATCCTCATCAATTTCAGTCATCTAAACATTCATCTTAGGACCTGGTCATCTAAACATTCAACAAAAATTAGCCTCGAACTCTCAATTGTTAGAGCTTTCTTGTCTCCCCTCTCAAAATTTTCTTAAGTAAAAGCTTAAGATGAATGAATTTTAGAAACCCTTATCGATAACAAATGTCTTTAAAAAAACATTTTAAGACTTAGGATAAGATGGGAATGACCAAAAGGCCCTTCCCGAATTAAAAGAAAAAAATTTTAAAACTCGTACACTGGTCCGAGTACATTTTTGCAAATTTTTGAAATTTCAAGTTCCCATCGAAAAATTAGAGAAAAGAACAAGTGTCACTCCGCGTCCCCTCCGCGTCGTGCCAGGGGCGTGGATCGACACTATTTTTGCGTTAATTAACGAAAATTAATTTTCGACCCGGTTGCTTTAAAATCGGCTCAAGATCATTTTTCCACTCGATTTTTCGCGCTGATCACAAATTCGATCTCGGATTTCTCATCGAAGTTTTGAAAGACACGTTATGCGCACGATTACATCCATAATTTTATAGGATGTTACAGTTTATAATTAAATACCAAAGGCATAACACATAAAAATGACCCTTAACTTGGCAAAACTTTTTAAGTTGGAACTTAAACTTTCATAGTGCACAAATATGACCCTC
>JAOTQR010000086.1:2020543-2036806 GCA_025774065.1 Solanum ossicruentum
TCGGAAAAAGAGGGGGAGTTCCTAGGCTATATGTTGAGTTTGGAACCTTACATGTGTAGGCGCCTTTTGGGGTAAAATCCAAGGGGACAAAACTGTGAGGGGGACGGCGATGCGTAACGCCCCAGAGCGGACAATACCTACACGTGTGGGGCCGGTCATGACAATTTCTAATCATTTTGTTATGAGCGAGATGTTTCAAGTATATACAAATATTTATGATTTAATTTAAAATATTAATTTTTTCTTTAATATTTGACAAAACAGATAAACACCATCACATAAATTGACACGAATCCGATCAGCAACTAATATGGAAGAAACTATTTTCGTATCAAAGTAAAAGTATTTCTCGGAACAAAGTTGGGAAAGAGTACAAGACAATTAGAGTTTGGACAAAGTAAATTAATTATTATCCCAAGATAAAGCACTATCACATTTCGAAAAAAATGATTTTCTATTTCTTTTAATAATTTGTTTGAATTACCAAAGATTTTTAGTTTTACATTAGAAAAATAGTTTCATCTATTTAAATTATAAGAGACAATAGATAGTGATTGAATTGAACCCATGGACCTTAAGTTCATCATTGAATATTTGAAAGTACTTTATTCAAAAGCCCTCCATACAAATAGTAGTACAATTTCTCTCCTTTTTTCAATGATTTACTTGAATTTATGACTTGGATTATCGAGGAGTGTATTATTAATATATGAAAATTTATAATATAATTAGTAATGCAAGATAATTTAATGCATGTATTAATATGGATGGTTAAAAATTCAACTATTCAAGTGCTTCTCAAATTTTTTTCTTACTATTTTTTTCATCATATTTGTGATAGGTATTTTTATAAATAAATATTTTCTTTTAGTTATTCGATGCATGTTATTTTTAATACACCAAACCAAACAGCACACAAAACAATAATGATGCAAATATAATTGATACAAGCATTATTAGTATACTCCATTTAACATTATTTTTATACGTACTTCAGTAGGACAATTTCCAAAGACATCTTTAGAACCAAATACAGAGCTACAAGTCTGTTGTTAGGCTAACAAAGTTCAATAGATTTAAACAAATCTATATCTATATCTACAATTTTATTTAATACATCAAACCAAACACTACATAAATAATTCTATTTAATATATATAAATAACATATTCAAAATTGAGTAAAATATTTTTAGTGAAATTAGAATCAATAATTCCAAAATTCTAACTCTATTAGTGTCTAAAATCATATCTTCATGACCTCTCATTGTCACATTCCCACCACTCATTCTTTTGGGCCATTTTAATTTAAATTGTTACAATCATTTATTAAGTCCACTCATTTTGATTATTTAAGAGACAGCTAGATATAATTTTAATTAAGAGTACTATTAGTTATTAGTAGTTATAAATTTTAATTTCATAAGATGAAGTCATATAGACTAATTCAGACTAAACAAGTCTTTGTTATGTACGATAATGATATTTTTCCTTACATCAAATGTCAATTTTGTTCTACTAAATGATGTTAATTAAGTGGATGTTTAGTGTACTTGTCATATACTGCTTCCTAGTGAAAATTATTATAATAATAATTAAGAGTATTTAGACCCTTTTGTTGAAATTCATGAAGTGATCATTAATGTGAAAAGGATCCCCTTGTTGCTTAATATTTAATTTCTTGCATAGTTAGCTAATCAAGTTTACCAAACTATTAGCTTTATTAGTATGTCTTTTTCTTCCATGGGTCACATCCACCTTACAAGTCCAAGAAAAAATAATTTTTTATGCAACCAAAATTAATTAATAATTTCATAAGTTATATATTTGATTGATAAATTAAACAACAACATACTCAGTGAAATCTTACAAGTGGAGTCTGGGGAGGATAAATTATACACAGACCTTGCAGCTACCTCATAGAAGTAGAAAAGTTGTTTCCCAAGATTGATCAATTAAATAATTATATTTATTAGGTAAAAGTATAGTGTTATTTATATATATATATATAGAGAGAGAGAAATACATAACGGTATAGGGTCACACTGAGTTCACGTGAACAGTAGCGGAGCCACATAGCAATTATAAGGTTTATTCGAATCTCTTTCGGTGAAAAATTCTACATATTGCTTTTATATGGTAAAAATAAATTTATGTATATATAATAAATGTCAAACTCCCTTCGGTTAGTTCATGTGTCTACTTCTTAAAATTTTAAGCCCCTGGATTATCGCTGCACGTGAATTCATGCTTTCCTGTCTAAATCATATATGTTAGTGTTATATTTTTTTTATAAAAAAATACTTAAATATAGATATGTGAATTCACATTCAAAGTATTATAGAATTTGATAATAATTCAATTTACATCTATAATTGAGATTAAAAGTTAACTGAATTCAATGATAAAAATCTAAGGTCAAAAATTGCTTAAATATATATATTTTAAATCCACCTTTTCGTAATAATACATCCATTCTCTGAAAATTCTGAATACCTCATTGTTAATACACAAAAAATATATACTGTTGGTTTTATGAGTTACTATTTATATCACCTTTTTCAATTATTAAACTATGTGTAATAGTTTAGGGCACTTAAGTTTATCATTTTATATCGTGTTATTGTGTGATTGGTCTTAATCAAGATGCACTTAATCATTAACTACAACCTCCAATTATAATATATTATAAAATAAATTCCTAATATTAGTGTGAGTTGTCCTCGCCAATAATTAATTACAGCATGATATAAAATCAATAATCTTTGATTTTTTAAACATTAATTATTTGAGTCACTATCGCTACTAAAAAGATATTATTTTCCCAGGCCACTTAAATTTTTTGAATAATTAATTATAGCACAATATAAAATCAATAATCTTGATTTTTTGAACATTAATTATTTGAGTCACTATCACTACTAAAAAGATATTATTTCCCACTTAAATTCTATGGAGAAAAATATTCACCGGCCTTTTCACATATATATGTTGCTTGAATTGGAGGAAAAAATAGTTATGTTTTCATACGAAAAATTTAGAAAGTTTTCTATTATTTAAGTAAAATTTTATATTTCATAATGTATTTTCTAGTGAGCTAATTAGAAAAAAAAAAGAAGAAAAATCATGTTCTACAGCCCTTTTTTTTATTAATTTGCAATGAAAAGAAGAAATATTTGCTTTTAATACTGCAAAAATATTTGTAAAACTTAATCTTGGCATTTTTCAAAACTTAATCTTATATTTGTATTAAAAACATCGTGTATAAATATTAGATTGCGAACTCAGATAGTAAAACAACCTATACATTTAATTGTAAATATATATAAAATACATAAACTTCAAATTAGAGTTTTGTCTGTGTTGATAGTCGAAGAAAAATAGATATAAGGTGCAATGATATTTTTAATAGTGTGAGACTTTTTAAAATAATAATATGAATTTAACTCAAAATAGATATATCACATCGTGACAAGAATATTTTATAAATTGTTTTAGTCTAGTAGTTAATATTAGAGTCAATGATTCAACACAATAAACATATAAACGGGTAAGTGCATAAATAATTTATTTTAGATCCGAACTAGGTTTATAAAAAGTTTATAAGTTGGTAGGATATATATAACTTAAACTTTAGGTACGTACATATGATTGAAATTCAACCATTTTGCCTGCACTTCAGCTACAAATGACTCAAGCCATTTTTATATTTACTTCGAGATTTATTATGTCTAATGTTCAGTTAGACATATTGCCCCCAAAAATATGTTTTTCAAATTTCAATAGTTCAATATATAATGCAACACGTAAATTTATTTCAAATAAATTTAAATATCAAACGTGAGGTTTAAATATAACAAACTTCAATCATCACTTTCTCAAACTAATTTGAAAGGATAATTGAATATAAAAGCTATATTAATATGTATCAATTTTTTTTAAAAGAAATCATGGAGATTTGATTCAAAGTGGAAAAATAATTTAACTTAATAATTATGAGTTAGGAAATAAAATAAAAATATTTTGCACAAGTTCAGAGTGTCCACCATGTCTCCATCTACATAATGCCAAGGAGAAGTTTCACATTAATTACTTTAAACCTAATATTCAAAAAAAAAATATTATTTTCTCAAAGTCAAATATTATTAATCTTGTTTTGAAAAAATCAACACATGTATCATGCATTTCCCAGGAACTTTACCAACAAAAAGGGAAGACAAAAAAGATGGAGTTATTTTTATTTGACACCAAAAATAAAATAATTAGAGATTTATTAGATATAAAAAAATATAAAATTTGAAATAATGTAAAAATGAAAAATATGATATTTAAAATTAAAATTATATTTGGAAAAGAATATAACTTGAAAAATATTTTTTTTGAGTAATTTGAAATAAAAAAATATGAAACAAATATTTCAAAATTTTTAAAAATTTAACTTCAAAATGAACTCTAGAAAATTACAACAATTCCATATCGCTCATACATAATGTCTTAATACAATTTCAAAGAAAAGTGAACTTATCCATGACCAAGATCTAAAAAAAAGCATTTCATTCACATTTACTTGTTTATTATTTTAAAAATAAATTTTTATTTTTGCTTATTTTTTAACATATAAAAAATATAATCAGTATTTTATATTTTACCCTTGATATTAATTACTTTATTCAAAATTATTCTCAAGACTTATAACTACATATCAATTAATATGAATATCATGATAAAATATTTATATTAATTATTATTTTTCAAAAATATACATAAAATTTTAAATAAAATAAATAATGAGAATATATCTCAATTTTAAATAAATCGAAGTAAATTATATGAATTTTTTCTCCAGTTAATTTTTTTTCCTCAACCAAAATGCAAAAAGATCTCAATAAATGATTAATGTTATGCTTCTGTACCATCAAATAAATGATGTAATTTTAATTTCTTTTAACTTTGACCTTTTTTGGTAGTTGAGATTTTCAAAACGAATATTATTACTCCTCAGGTAAAGTAAAGGCAAATACGTCAATTGCCAAATATCTATCAACACTTTCTTTAAGGAAAAAAACAAAACAATGCTATTAAATTATTATGTTCGTCTCAATAATTTAAGTATAATGTTAACTAAAACATTATATTTGACTTTTGTACTCTCTTATATAGGATTAATTTATTAATGAGTGAAATACGTATTTGTCCAATTATATTTTTTTAGTGTTTTCCCTAATCTACGTGAGCCTCTACATTAGATATATCAGTATCGTTCTCTTACATCTTCTCATCAATCCATATAATATATGCATTCCTTTATTTTACACGTTCGAATTATCTCAACTGTTGCTGAAGGTCTTTTTTGTCTTATCTCGTATGTCTTCGTTCTTGATTTTGTCTCTCTTTAGTATATTTACACATCTATTTAAATATCCGCATTTTTGTCGCTTTCATCTTATGAATATACGAGTTCTTGACTGACTAATACTTAGTTTACACAACATAGTCACCCCTTTCTCTCTCTTGATAAAAATCAAAATATTGTAATGTTACAAATTAAATATTTTAATAGGATAATTTTTTATATACCGAAAGAATATCAAAGCACAACTCAATTGGATGCCATGTCCGTTCGACGAATTACTATTTGTAGAAAATGTCAAAAAAAAATTGTTATATATATATATATATATATATTGATTCTGACATATTTATGAACTTAATTTAAAATATTATAAATAAACTCTAAAAGTACATTATCATAAAAAATCTGACAACTTTAGGAAATAAAACAAAAAAGTTGAGTATTCTACCCACGTAATCATCCATTATTCCCACGTGCGAACTGCAGCAAAAATTTTCACACACGCCCGTATCATCGTTCTCCTTCCACGTGGCATCTCAAACGGGCCCCATCACCCGACCCGACCCGAAATCAATACAAATATTAATTATTTATGTACTAATTCTTTCACTGTATATGCTCATAATTTATACATGCATAATAGATATTTATATTGTAAATTTGTATTAATTATATATGGATATATATCTTAATCGCCTGTAAAATATAATATTTCATTCGTTCATTTTTATTTATCATTATTTCACTTATCGAGGTCAAATTATATAAAATTTGACCAACATTTATTTTCCATTATATTAGTATGAGAAATATTGCAACTTATAACATTTTTCATATAGTTTTCAACTATCTACATTTTAGATTATAAATTTAAAAATTTAATGAAGTTGACCTCGAGAAAAACTAATAATAAATAAAAATAAACAAAAAAATATAATTTATGCAGAATTTGATATGCACATAACTCACATATAGAACAACTAACAAACAAACTTTTTTGTTTTTGCAGGGAAGAAAGTGTAAGTGGGCGATCCGATCTGGGCTGGTTGGACCCGACCCGACCCGGGTGCCGTCACCGGATATATTTATCTTTTTAGGCTTGTGGTGCGTGCGTGATAGAAAGGGTGTGTTTCAATACGATTAAAATTGACTTTTCTCTGTTCCCAGGGTGGAACTTAGAAGTTTGGAATTTCATTTTTGTTTTTTTAAAGCTCTGAAACTCACGTAAATTGAAAAAATAATTAAAAAAAAAAGAATTTTATATTTTCAAGATTTTATAACTAAAATATGGTAGAGAGGATGTAAGGAGAGGAGGAGGTTGAAAGAGAATAGAAGGAAAAATTAATTCTTCTTTTTCACGTTTCTTCTTCTCTCTTTATTATCTAAAATAAAGATCAGATTTTTATTTATTTTTCCGTATCAAGATTACATGTTCTTGATGCCCACAACTTCTTTTTCTTGTTTCTGAAACACCCTCTTCATAATCTTGTTACTGTAAACAAAGGGTGTGGGTGGTGGGTGTGGAGAGAGATGGGGGGTTGTGTATCAAGACCAGATATTTGTATTGGAGGTAGATTAGGAGGTTCAAGGAGGAAAGGTAGGAAGAGAAGAAAAGTTTTAAAGAAAAGGGTGTCTTCTCATGTAGCAGATCGATCAGCTGATAAAGTTGATAAGACTTTCCCTTTGGATCGCTCTTTCAACAATCCTACTTTCAATGGTACTTTCTTGTTCTTGTTTGTGTGTACATTAATCTGTAATTTATTGGGATTTTGTTAGTTTTCTTGTTCAATGTAATTGTGATTATTCGTTGAATGTGTTAGATTAGCTAATAGTAGTTATTATCTTAGAAAGTTACTTTCTTTGTTGTTGAAGAAAATTGGAATCAAGAAGAAAGTTGAGTTTTTGATGTAAGAACTATTAGTTGAGTGAGCATTTGAGAAAAATCTAAGACATAATTGAATTTTGATCTATTATTGCTGGTGGAATGTGAAGCTAATCTGTGTTTGGAGTTTAATTTTCTTGACTTGGTTTGGTTATGTTGAATTGAGTTTGGAGATGTGGAGGTTGGGGAGCTACATTTTTCCTTGGTGGTTTGGTTTATGTGGGAAACAGACAATTTTCTTTGGAGTAGCTCATTTTTTATTTTTATTTTCTTATATTGACTAGCCACTATTTTTCTTTTTTTGTTCTTACTTTCCGTTATTTGTTGATATATTTTCTCCTTTTCATACTTGCTTTAGTTTGTTGTACTCGAGCTGAGAGTCCTCGGGAAATAACCTTTCTACCTCCACAAGGTGGGAATAAGGTCTGCTTACGCTCTACCCTCCCCAGATCCTGCATGTGGGAGTACACTAGGCATATCTTTGTTGTGGTTGTTGTATTCCCCTATATGCTAAATATGAGAGGGTGGAGTGGTTTGGGATTAGGGAGAGCCTTAAGAAGTGGTTGAGATGAAGAGTGTGATATTGTGTTTTAATGGTGTAAAAGTAGCAGGTAATGGCCGGGCACCACTGTCATAAAGAAACAAAAATACTTTAGTGGCGTAGCATAGCTAATTCCTTAATTACAATAAGGAAGTGATGGTTCCAATGACATCTTCAAGGCTTGTGCTAATAAATGGATGAAGGAGGAAGAAGCAAATGAAAAGGAATTATTTTGACAGTTTTATTGTCTATGCGATGCATTTAAGTGTATGGTTTGGTACACTAAATTGCAATGTACATTATATATGCTGTATATATCATATAACACCTGGAGAGACGAGGAGGCGACACCAAATTGTAGAAAGGCATATGATTTTTCTTCTTTGGATGAGATATAATACCTTTAACTCTCATTTACCTTTGGATCTTAGGTCGCATGCAGTTGAATGGTGCTGATAAGTGAAATGCTGGGGATTGGACTCTTTTCTTGAACAATTTGTTTCTTCAATTAAGCAAATTAGGATAATTACTTCATTAGGAATTTTGAATAGCGTATTCTAGGTTCAGTAGTGTACTCTTCTAGTTTACTTTATGCGTGCCTACTGCCAAGCACGTTTTTTTTTGTCTTTTTGGAAAATATATATGGTAAGTCCCACACTCTCATATCCTCGAATATTTTCCCTTTTCACCTTGCTACATTGTGATTCAAACACCCAACCTTAATGCAGAGGATCTTTACCAGTAGACTATCCTTCGATTGGCAGTTACGCACTCAGGTTTTTATTTGGAATAGAGTTTATAAACTTGGGTCCTCAAGAACTTTCTTTTTAAGTCTCTTCTCTTCTTTAGGACGAAATATCTAAATTAAACACAATTGTAAGAGTATAGCATGAGGAGCTGAATAGTAGCATATTCTTTGTGTCAAAAGAGACACTGTGATTAATGGAAGTCATACATATACTGAGATTATCAGTATGCTTCGCGGTAATGGACTGTACCTGTTGAAGTCCCGAAAAAAAGACACATGTTGTTTTCTTATGATAAAAATCGATGGTTCCTTTTATCTATTTTATACAATGCTAAATTACTGAATTTTGCTAATACCCTTGCAATGTTTCCACTTATTCTAAAATCCACGGTGTTCCTTTGAAAGTGGAACTAAGCAGGTGTCTCTTAGATCATGATGGATACCATCTTTATCATATCTTCAGTTACCTTTTAAACATTCCTGGGAGGGATGCTTTGCATAGTTTAGCTTCAAGTTCTTTCTATCTGTTCAACCTAAAGCTGAATAGTCTATAGAGGATAAACCATTTGAACTGGCCTTTGCTAATGTCTTGTGCTGCTGTATAATGCAATAACAGGAAGTATCGAAGAAGCATGGTTTGATTCTGCTGCAATATTTGATTCTGATGGCAGTGATGAAGATTTCCAGAGTGTTGCTGATGGTATGGCTTCTCATTTCAGAATATACTTTCTAAGTGCTGTTGGGAAACGGAAATGCTGTGAAATTAAATAGAAATGTAATCACAATATTCTGCAGATGTGCTTTCTCTCAACAGTTTTGATTGTGGGCGGACTAGTGTAGCTTCTGCAACAGATGTTCGCCATGGGGATGTTGATGTCAATGCCCACCACAGATTATCCACCGACCTGCAGAGGCAAGGAGAATTATCAACAAGCAATCCTGCTTGTAGCTCTGACAGTGGTTCAGCTAAAACTGCAACCAACCCAAGCAGTATGTTGCGTCCAAAAGACGCAGACTCTAAAATGAGACTTAGTGGACCTCACAGTGAGGTACAGCCTGTGTTTCTTGATGAAATCTCTTCCTCTGCTTATGGAAGCAGTAGAAGGGAGGATGGCTTGTTGGATAACTGTGGAATTCTTTCAAACAACTGTTTGCCCTGTCTTGCATCCACGGTTGCACCAGTTGAGAAGAAACAATCTCTTAGCTCTACTTCTCCAAGTGCAAGGAAGAAAGCTGCCATTAAACTTCCCTTCAAATGGAAAGAAGGAAATCCTGCTGCTGCTTTACGTAAGTTTCTATGTCTACCCTTTTGCCCTTCCTATCTAAGTCCAGCCTTGTGATCTTAGATGCTTCAGTGCAAAGTTTCTGCTTGTGCATTTATAAGTGATTGAGTTTTCGTATCTATTCTAATAGTCAATGCCATAAGTAACTGGGGTTTAACATGTATTTCTAATAATTGTCATTGCTCTTTCCGTAATTAGTTTTTTGATAAGGTAAGATTTGATTGAAGACAGTAATACTGTGACTACCTTTTGTCAATTGCACAAATGTATCAACTGGCTTATGCTTCATCAACAATGTGCAATAATGAAGAAATTCCATAAATTGCTTTTTTGACCTTGGCCTATTACTGGATTTAACATTGTTGTGGTGAACTATTTTCAATCCAAAAAGAACTTGTTATATTCCAGTGTCGTCATCTGACTGCCAAAACTTTGTCTCATCTGATGCCAACAAGAAATCTTATTTGTAAATTATCTTCAGCTCTCCTAGAAATATTACTTGCAGACACTCTTGGACAATGTTTGAGCTGTTTATTCTTATTTCTAATTTATAACAACAACATTTGGTCGAATCAAATTATCTTACCTTTGTGATTTCTATACTTCTCTCTGTGGAGTTATGAACATTCTTTCTGAGCTTTTCATCTTAGTAATTTGCTTTTGAGGGTGTAAATTATTGAGTATTTGCTGAAGGGTGTACAATTTTCGTTGATCTTGTGTTATAAGACTGACTAGCAAAATCAGGAAGAGAAGAAATGAGGAACAGGGTTACTATGATCATGAGTAGTGGGTAACATTTGCATCATACGTCAATGTTGAGCATGAGAAGTTGCACTCTATTTTGATTTGTAAATAGGAAGCATACACGCCCAACTGCTAAACAGATCAGGGAATTGAGTCAAAACAAACCGACTCTTATCCTTTTTATGTGGTACAGTTTCATCTAAAGCCCTGCTTCAAAGACCAATAGCTGGTTCCCAAGTACCAGTTTGCCGGTTGGAGAAGAAAATTCCTGATAGTTGGTCCCATATTGAACCAGGCACTTTCAAGGTTCGAGGAGAAAACTATTTCAGGTAAAGCTTCACTCTCTTACCATTCACATGCACACAAATGCATGCAAAGATATTTAAAGATGTGTCAAATCATACAAACACTTAGAGCATCTATATGATAATAATCAAATTGCGTATGGATATGTGCATTTGTTGTATAAGGTATTTCATTTCACATATTTTCTTTTGTGCAGGGATAAAAAGAAAGTGTTTGCTCCAGATTATGCAGCATATTATCCTTTTGGAGTTGATGTATTTTTAAGCCAGAGAAAAATATTTCATATTGCCCGACTTGTGGAACTTCCTTTCATTGAACATTCTGGAACACTTCCTCCCATCCTTGTTGTGAATGTCCAGGTATGATTGGTTTTTGAATTTGTAGTAATGAGTATTTACGTCGTCTTTTTCTTGATCTAACTTCCATAAATGCTTTTAAGTTCTGAAAGTTGTTTTAAATGTTATTTGCTTGTTCAGTTTAAGTTTGTTACTGCTTTTCAATTGAAGATGGGTATAGTTTCCATTCTATAGATGCAAAAGTATTCTGCTGCATCATTTTACATTGTATGAAAAAGGATGTTGAATTAATAGTAATTTCTTCCCCCCTCATGAGGCAGTTTGAGTAAATGAATGTAGTGTAACCAGTAATCCTACTTTATTCATGGTGTGTCCTAAACTCCTATTCGTACAAAGTTTTATTATTTAAGTAGTCATTTAATTTGTGTATCTTCTATTTAGCGATTTTGTAGCACTCTTAACCTTGCTTTTTGCTTTTAGTTGTCTATTTCTCAAAGTGCTCCCCGGAACAGTCAACTCAGCCTTTTTGGACGTCATGTCCTCTGTTGAAATTAAATGTATCCATGTAGGCATCCCAGGATTAGCCGCTTTGCACTTAATTTTTTTATAATCACAGAATTAACTTCACATACTTAATTAGTCCCTCATGTTGCGGAGTTACTATTTTGCTTCTGCAGATCCCATTATATCCTACTGCAATTTTTCAAGGTGAAACTGATGGTGAAGGGATGAGTTTTGTCTTGTATTTTAAGCTTTCAGAAAGTTACGCTAAGGAACTTCCTCCTCATTTTCAAGAGAATATCAAAGTAAGTTTCAGTATTAATTTTTCTCATATTCTGTTCTTTTTCCGTGTATGACTGGTTTCAAAGTCAGTCTCTTGTAGTGTTGGTTTTTCCATTTGATTCTATCATCTATTTCCGCTTCGTTTGCAGTTCTATCTATTTTTTTGTACATCCTTGGCAGTGTTGAGTCATAATCACTACGTCTTTTGAAGCGTGCTATCATGTCTTCTGTGTTTCATGATAGACCATCATATTTCCTTTAATCAGATTTATCTTTGTTTTTTTTTTGGCAAACAGTCAAGTTCCTGTTTGAACTAATTCTCACTTTCCTCCTGTTGTCTTATATTGGACAGAGGCTGATTGATGATGAAGTGGAAAAAGTAAGGGCTTTTCCTGTTGAACATACTGCTCCCTTTAGGGAACGATTGAAGATATTAGGTCGTGTAGCAAATATGGAGGAACTCCCATTAAGTGCAGCAGAGAGGAAGCTTATGCATGCCTACAATGAAAAGCCTGTTCTTTCACGTCCTCAACATGAGTTTTACAAGGTAAATTTGGCCAAACATTTTTTTCTTTTTAAAGCTGAGTACGACTGTTGCCCATTTTCTGATTAAGAAAGAAATATATAACTAGGTTTTGATTCGTCTTTTGATTCTTACTTTTGCTGCTAATGATCTTTTTGCAGGGAGAGAATTACTTTGAGATTGATATAGATATGCATAGATTTAGTTACATCTCTCGGAAGGGTTTTGAAACATTCCTAGATAGACTAAAGCTCTGTTGCTTGGATGTTGGGCTAACAATTCAGGCAAGTATCTGTCTCCAACGTGTTCCATTCTTTTTTCTTCCAGACTCTTTTTTGGCCTTGGAGATCATTTTTTCCTTCTAGTTAATGTCTTTTACCACTTTCCAAGCAGGGAAACAAAGCTGAAGAATTGCCAGAACAGGTTTTATGTTGTATACGCTTAAATGAAATTGACTATGCAAATTATCAGCAACTGAGATTGGAATAGCGACAGCCCTTTGAATTAGCTGCACAAATAATGGAAGTGTCAAGATATTGCAAATAAAGAAGTAACTTAGAGAAGTTCAGTTTTCCCTCGCTTTTGGTGCCCACCTCTCTCATCTCATCCTGTCCCCCAATTATCAAAATCTTCAGTGTCAAGAAGATTATAAGTGTATCAGGTTCAACGGGAACTGCTAAGGATGATTCTCACATTCAGATCACCATATTCAACAGATCTTCCTTGGACTTGCCTGTTGGGGTCCAACTCCTATGCCACCTAGCCTTTTACGACATGAGTTCTGGACAAGTCGATAGCTTACATTAGCTATATATGTGTATGAATTCATGGACAACATTGAGAAATCAGTTAATGGAATAGATTCTAATTCATTCTTTTTGTTTGATAATGTCCCAATCTGTTCAATTACATTTCAGCAATATGGATTTTTAGTGTTTTTCATCTTAATTGACAACATGTGAGGGATTGAAAGGTCATCATATGTGAAGGACACACTTGTTAATTTTCACCAAATCACATACTTTTAGTGCTTGTGTTCTTATTTGCTAATGTGTGAAGTGAGGGGAAGGTTTTAATGTGCAATGGACAGGCGTTTTGAATGTATAATTTGTTTCTTGCCTCCGTGCCCCGCAAACATACGGGTAAGGTCTGCGTACATCCTCCCCTCCAGTTGTATATTTGGCAACTTACCATGAATCATATGTTAGTTGCTATATGTATATAGTGATTACTGACTAGGAAGAGTAGAGTTGCATTAACAGTTGAAGTGAAGAATTGCATTAGCAGTTTGATCACATACTGAATTGTTTTTACAACATTATGTGAAGAGCAACTGAAGCTCAAGATTTACAGGGAGGAAGGGGTTTCCCACATAGACCTCTGTTTCCAGAGAATGAGGTCTGAGGAAAATCAAGAAATGGCTTCCCATAAGGTATTTTTCCTTCAAGAAGATTATCTGAAAGGTTCAATTCTTTCAGTTTTCTCAGCTTCAAAAACTCCTCGGAGATTCTGCCTGTGAATTGATTGTTGTGCAGCATCAGTCTTTTCAGAATGGTCAAATTGGCCAGCGATGTTGGCAGGGTAGAGCTTAATCCATTGTTACTGAGATCCAAAGTCTCTAGTGATTTCAATGTTCCTATGGAGGTTGGTAATCTACCTTTGAGTAAGTTATGCGATATGTTCAAGTGTTGGATACTTTCTTGTCCTCCCTTGCCAATCTGCTCGACACCACTCGAGAAACTGTTATCAGACAGATCAAGATATGTCAATGATCCTCCTGCAAACTTGCTGTTTATCTGGAAAACTTCATTCACACTGCCTTGTAGCTTGTTTGAGTGAAGGTCTAGCACTCCCAGAATCTCAAGATTGGTGACAGTTGAAGGAATCTCCGACACAAACTTGTTCTTAGAAAGGTTTAATGAATAAAGCTGAGAGAAGGTGCCAATCCAAGCTGGAATCCTTCCTGAAAGATGGTTAGCTGACAAGTCTAGTTCCAGCAATGACTTGGGTATGTAATCTGGAATTTCACCATGAATTTCACATCCTGCCAAGTATATTCGCGATAATGATGGCAACTGCATGAGCCACTTGGGAATGGTTGACATATTCAGATGGTTGAATGAAAGGTCCAATGATTGAAGATTTGAAAGGGAAGAAATTTCACGAGGTAACGGTCCTTGAATCATGTTATGAGATATACTGAGGTAAAGAAGCTTGGAAATCCCTCCTATTGATCTTGGCAACTGACCAGATAATTGGTTGTGACTGAGATATAACTCTGTTAGTGACTTGAGATTACCTAAACTTGAAGGAACATGGCCCTTTAGCTGATTGTTTGCTAGTGAAAGTCTCTGAAGGGAGGTCAAGTAGCCAATGGATGAAGGTATCGTTCCATTGAGGCGATTGTTGTGCAATCGTACAAAGCTCAGTTTCCCAGGTTTGGAAGGCAACGGTATCTCTCCCTCGAGCTGGTTGGCATTCAGGTAAAGCACTGAAATAGAATTTATTCTAGAAATGGAACGAGGGATTATCCCCGTTAACGAGTTATTAGACAAATCAAGCTCTTTCAATTGTTCCAAATTGCCAATGTTTTCTGGTATATTCCCTGTCAACAAATTATCTTGAAGACACAAACTTTCTAAATGTGTCAACCTTGTTATAGACTCAGGAATTACACCAGATAGTCTATTTGAATGGACATCCATTCTTCTTAGATTCTTGACACCTCCAATACACTCGGGAAGAGAACCCGAAAAACCATTTTCTTGGAGATACAATTCTTCAAGTTTAGACAACTTACAGACACTTTCTGGCAATGCACCAGTAAATTTGTTACCAAGAAAGTTGATTTTCCTGAGATTTGGAAGATGTAAACCAATCGAAGGAGGGATTTTCCCCGTTAGACCAACGAGTTCGCCTATATCGATAACTTCAAGAAATTCGACAAGTGTGATTGAAGGTGACAATTCTCCTACCATAGCAGATTGAACTGGTGCACAATCTGAGGTATAGAGACCTGGGAGACTCATACTTACAACTCTTCCAGTTTCATTACTACAGAAAATACCTTCCCATTCACAACAATCTTGGCCAATCCATTTACTTAATCTACCAGAAGTGTCTGTATGAATCCCAGCCTTGAAATCTTGAAGACCCTTTAAATCATTTGGATGACAAGACTGAGTTTTGCAGATAGTTGTGAGAGTTAGCAACATAAGAAAACAAACAACTTGAGAAGCCATTTTTGTTTCAGTGAGTTACAGACAAGCTTTTTCTTTGGCAGATTTTTGTGAAATTGTATAATGATGTTTAAGACAATGATTTTCTTTCTTACTTTACAGATTGTAATAATGATGAAAATATATACACTGTTGTATTTATTTAGAAAAAGTAAGAGTAAAAAAAACATTATAGAAATGAAGACAAACAAATCTAGACTTTATTAAACGTTACAATTGTCAGTTTACACAGTTTTTAGGATAACTAAAATAATCCTCTGCATTTGCCAGCAGTGTTGACAGATGACCAAAGCTTTTGGTCCCTCAAAAATGCCAAACCACTATTTTGTCCTAAGAAGCTGCTTATTTTGTGAATTTTTACTCCGAATTTAACTTATATGCATCCATAAAAATATTTTTTTAATACAATAACAACATACCCAGTGATATCCCACGAGTGGGGTATGGGGAAGGCAGATTGTACGCAGACCTTACCACTACCTCATAGAGGTAAAGAAGCTGTTTCCTAAAACCCTCAGCTCAAAACCCATAAGTAGAAAGACTAGATATGACAAACTGCAATGAAA
>JAOTQR010000086.1:2036906-2054894 GCA_025774065.1 Solanum ossicruentum
AAATATACTTCAATCCCAACAATTTGTTTTCCGAATTAACAATTGACCTTCTTTAAGTTAATTACGGGGTCTAACATCTTTATTTCTCAGATATCTTGCAAACACAAGAGCTTCAAATGCTTCTTAATTTTACTAAAAACCGTAACCTTTATGTCTTTTTAGGAAATAGATATAGAGTTCTCCTACTTTAACTCATAGCTGTAAATCTTATCTTAATATCTTAATTAGACATAAATATCATAAAAATCATTATCATTATCAAGAAATTATGCAAGAACAATTACTCAACGAACTTGACCAAGAATACAGGGAAACTTTGATTCAAACAGGTGATCTGAAATCTTGACTGGGAACTAGTAATTTAAGTTTTAAAATAACAGGAGAATAACTTTTGGATAGCCTTACATACCTGAGAATTCAAATTCTTGGAAGAATTTGGGGAGGATTCTTGAATGCCCCAGTTAGTTTCTTTATTCTATGCCCTGGGTCTCTTGGAATGCTTTTGAGAGTATCAATGTGAATTCGTACGTTTTAGGGATTAAATTTGGGTTAAAACCGACTAGTTTAGACTTGAGGGTAGGAAAAGTCGAAAATATCCTTCCTTAAACAAAAAAAAAAGTAATATGTGGATACAGTATGTCCGCGTCCTGCCAAGGGTACGAACATGTGTATTTTTGCCTTTTTCGCGAAATCGGCCCGTCGAAACTTGAAAAAATTTCCTAAGTATGGCTCCATGTCCCTGGCGTGTCGTGCCTTGGGCACGGACCCTCATTACCCAAAAATTAATTAGCGAAAATTTTATTTTGACTCGATTGCTCTAAAATCAAGCTGAGACCATTTTCCCACTGAATTTTTCGCGTTAATTGCAAATTCGGTCTTAGATTTACGAACGGAGCATGGAAAGACGCTTTACGCGCATGGTTCCTTTCTAAAAGTATTCTGGTAATTTCACCATGTGTCACACTTCATATATTTTTAGGAAAAATAGTAAAATGAACAACTACCAAAAAATTATGAATTCATTACACCATTGAAAATTATGAATTTAAAACTACAATAACCTACGGAATATAATTGTTGAATAATATTACTTGTAGTCTCAAAATCCTAATATCATGCTATATATAATTTCTTGTAGACTCATTGCTTGTGTTTTACCAATTTGTCCCTCATAAATAACGGTGAAAGAAAATTACTTTTTATAATTTTACAAAAAAAAATAAAACAAGAAGATTAAAGTGTAAATTAAAGAAAATGCAAAATAAAGTGTATATTTATTAAGAGTACAAATTACATCTTAGTTGTAAATTAAACAAAAAATTTTGGATAAGAAATAAAAGATTGACAATAAATTTTCAATTCCTTTTCCACTATAGTCATTCTTGGCAATTATTTATTTTGTTATTTGTGTTAAATTTATGAGTTTCTAATTGCTTTCTACTGTAGTCGTTCTTGTATTTAGTATTTTTTTACTTTTGGATTGATATATTTAAATTGGGAGTCTTTCGAAAACAACATTTCGATCTCTATGAGATAATGATAAGATCTGTATACATTTTATCATTTCCAAACTTCAGTTATGAGATTTTACTGAATATGTGATCGTTGTCGTCATAAAGAAAAGGTTGAAAATAAAATTTATGTAGCTTCCTAAACTTAGGGTAATGATTTTCAATTGGAAACTTTTTTGTCTCTTGGCTAAGAATATCGTTTATAAATTTGGCAATAATGAGTTCATGACCATGGTAGTCACCATCATTGACGACATTGAAAATTCCTTTTTCATGCTGGTTCACATAAGGGCCAATAAGAAAATAATACACACATATTCAAATTAATATTTTCTAATTTATATATATATATATATGATATAGTTGAAATTTCAAAATTTAAACTTCTAAGTTTTGAACATCAATTTTGGTATAAATTTTTACAAAAAATAAAATTAAATTATGAATTTGAAAACTACATAAAAGTATTAATGATTTACAATATCAAAATTAAAAGCATATAAGAAATTTTTAGTAAAAAAATTAATTAACTCTCAAAATTTTAATTATATCACATAAATTAAGATTGGGATGAAAGGAATATTATTTAATCAGGATTAAATCAGCATTCATCAATTTTGGATGATGACACCAAATAGCAAAAATTTACCCCCACCATATATGAAATTTTCTGCATTCATCAATTTTGGATGATGAAACAACACCAAATACATGAAAAATATTTATCCACATAAAATGAAAATTTCTCAATTATCTTCATATGCAGGTATTAAATTTTGTATAGATAATATATCACGTTTGACAATTAATTCAGAGATAAAGTATTTATGTATGTAATTAATATTGTATCTGATTTGCTATTTAAGAATCTGCATAACTACTACATATATCAATTATGAGGAAATATATGTGCAGATTAATTTAAAACTAACACATAAATAATTAATCATAACATAACTAATATCTACAAAATTTAATTATATCGAATGTATCACATAAATTAAAATCAAAAAATAATTGTTATGTCAAGTAAATCCTTATTATTCATCATTGTGTCTTGTTCTTTTTTCACAAATTATTGGTAATAATAATAGTTAAGAATAGTCCAAAAAGACAACCTTTTTGGTCCTCAAGATTTCAAAATATTTCAAAATAAATTAAGTAATAAGACAATTCCAACGTTCACAAAGGGGGGGGGAGCAAGCACCACAAGTCTCCCTTACCAACCAAAATTAAAATACAACACTTTTTCTTTTTGCAATTCATTCCAAAAGAATGATACTAATATTTTTATTTAATGGTACTAACAATTTTAATTATAAGTTTCTCAATTTACTCTTAATGAAAAAGTTTATAATTATAATTATTTATAAGTTATTTTTGGATTATAAATTTTACAAATAATTCTTTCATTAAAATTTTGTACTCAATCAGATATCATTATATATTTCAGATTCCACTTATGAAATTATACTAAATTTTGTTATTGTTATTAATCAAACACCACTATATAAATTAAAACGAAAAAATAATAATATTTAACCATTACTTTCTCTCTTTCTATCTATCTATACATACTCTTTTCAAATTTACTTATATTTTTTCATTTTATTTGTTCATTTTAATTAGTCAAGAGAAATTTATTATTTTTATTTCAATATTATCTTTACAATCAAGTAACTATATCAGTAGTAGTATCAAATTTAAAATTTTAAAGTATATTATAATTAATAAGATTAACTTAATTTAAGTGTCAGATTAACATGAGATAAGTAAAAAAGACAAAACAATAGAATTTATCTAATTTCTCCGTTTCAAGACTCAATTTGCTAAAGAAGAAATGTCAGATTAACATGAAATACATAAAAAAGAACGAAATGGTAAAACTGATTTTAAGTCTCAATTTTAAATCTTTTTTTTAATGTTATTTTTAACGAACATTTTTCATAGCATATAAATATCACCATTTATTTTTTAAGATGAGAAGCCTTGCCTTTTCTTCTTAACTTTTTACACAAAAAAAAAAAACAATAATTTACAAAATGGAACAAAGGAAGTCAAATTGATTATTCATTAATAATAACTAGAAAGACTTTTCAGTTTATCTCATTTGGAAAAATCAATTAACCGTAAACGCATTTTTTCAGTTTCAAATAATACGACACGTTTTATCAGATTTCTTAGATGGAACGACGTCGTCGTCATTCTTCTTACATTTCGAACCCCACTTCACACAACGGCCAGCCAGCCTCAATTTACAGAGCAAAATGATCTGTTCACACTTCAAATGACAAAATCTTTTCGAGTATAAGAAGTGTGAAATAATTTCAGTTTATCTGAGTTGATGAACTATTGGGTTTTTTTGGGTTTGGGTTTGGCTTTGGCTTTGGTTGTTCTTTGTCATTTGATCTCTTTTTCTTAAATTTTCTTGAAAAGAATTGTTTTTTATGCAACCCCAGAAAGAAAGGTTTGATTTTTTGTTCTTAGGTTTGGTTTTTCTTGTCTTCTGATCTGTTTTTCTGGGAAAAAATTGATCTTTATGCTATAAAGAAAGATTGGGTTTGTTTAGTTTTGGGGTTGAAATGAAACGAGCTAAGTTCGACTCAGTTATCTCAGTGAGTCGACTCAGATCGATTCAAGTCTTGATGGGTTTGTTGTTTTTGTATTTTTTCTTGGTTACTTTGGAAATACCTTTGATTTCTAAACTTGGGTTTGGTTTAGAATCGTATGAACTTATATCTGCACCCTTTGAGGATAATTCCAAATTTAGCAGGCTTAGTAGTGTTGTTGAGTTGAGTCAAGATCCAGTTTTTCCTTCAAGGAGAGCTAAAATGGGATTTTCATTACCTCATAGGAAGATGGGTGAGTTTAAGACAATTTCAGGTTTGATTTTTGATGAAAAGGCATTTGATAGTTTAGATAAAGATGAGTTTTCTGAGCTGCATAAGGTTGTTAGGGATGCTTTTGTAGCTGGGAAGAAACTGTTTCAGGATATCGAATCGGGGAAAGTACAGAGGGAGGTAGTGAGTCAAACTCAGAATAGGAGTGAGTCGTGTCCCAACTCGGTTACTTTGTGGGGTAGTGAGTTTTTAGCTGGTGGAAAGATTATGGTGATACCTTGTGGACTGACTTTAGGGTCTCATATAACAGTAGTAGGGACGCCCCGGTGGGCCCATGAAGAGAAGGATCCTAAAATTACATTGGTGAAGGATGATAATGAGATTGTGATGGTTTCACAATTTATGATGGAATTGCAAGGATTGAAGACAGTTGATGGAGAGGACCCTCCTAGAATACTGCATTTCAATCCAAGGCTGAAAGGGGATTGGAGTGGAAGGCCAGTGATTGAGCAGAATACGTGTTATAGGATGCAGTGGGGGTCTGCGATGAGGTGTGACGGTTGGAAATCCAAGTCTAGTGAGGACACTGGTGAGGAAATTATGTTGTCAATGCACTTTTTTTTCATTTTTGTATTCGTTATCGTTTGGTTGTTGCTATTGTTGCACTTGTATGCTGAGTGGTTGTTATTTACATGGTTGCTTCATGTTTGCACTTCTTATTTAGGAAATGTTGGAATTATTAAGATTATCCTGTAGTTGTTTTGCCGTTTTTGGTTGTTAAATGTTCATTTTTACAACTATATATATGGAAGGAAAGACTTTGAACTTCTCTAGGGCTGTTTGAGTCAAATTCTTACCGGCCAAAAATTTTGCTAGATATTGTTAATTGTAGATGATTGAATCAGCCGTATCACAGTATAAAACTTGATCGCCTGAATTTAGAGTTTTTAAAATAACTGTGGTGTGTATGCCAGCTTGCTTGCCACCTTGACTAATTGAACATCAATGATTGATTTCTCATGTATAGTATACTGTGCTGCTGCATGGTAAATTGGTAATGGTTAAGATTTTCACTTATTGTTGTCCATGTTTGTGATTTTCTTTGGTTTGAATGAAGTGGATGGACAGGTGAAATGTGAGAAGTGGATACGTGATGACGATGATCACTCTGAAGAATCAAAGGCCACATGGTGGTTGAAGAGACTGATTGGTGGGAGGACAAAGAAGGTTTCAATTGACTGGCCATACCCTTTTGTAGAGAACAAGTTGTTTGTGCTTACTCTCAGTGCTGGCTTAGAAGGTTTTCACATCAATGTAGATGGGAGACATATTACTTCCTTTCCTTATCGCACTGTGAGTATTGTCTTAAAATTATTTTATTTTAATGTCCTTTTGTGATGCATATTGGTTTAAACACTTTCTTATTGTTGATAGGGTTTTACTCTCGAGGATGCGACGGGTCTGTTTGTTAATGGGGACATTGACGTGCATTCTGTATTTGCTGCTTCATTACCTTCAACACATCCAAGTTTTGCTCCGCAGAGACATTTGGAAATGTTACCCAAGTGGCAAGCTCCGCCACTTCCAGATGGACCTGTTGAACTTTTCATTGGCATCCTTTCTGCAGGCAATCATTTTTCTGAGAGAATGGCTGTGAGAAAATCTTGGATGCAGCATCCATCAATTAAGTCTTCAAATGTTGTAGCCCGTTTTTTTGTGGCACTGGTAAGACTTGGATTATACAGAAGTGTCCATTGATGAAAGCAATATCTCATACTTAGAGCCTTGCATGTACTTATAGTTGAATTGACATGTTGCAGCATGGAAGAAAAGAGATAAATGTGGAGCTCATGAAAGAAGCAGAATTTTTTGGTGATATAGTTATAGTCCCTTACATGGACAATTACGATCTTGTTGTATTGAAGACAGTAGCAATTTGTGAATATGGGGTAAGTGTGAGAATAGAATTGGATTACACTTCTTATTGCCTCTGATTTTGTCATCCTTTTAAAATTTATGTACTCGTGGAATATTCCAGGTCCTTACAGTTGCGGCGAAGTATGTAATGAAGTGTGACGATGACACATTTGTAAGGATTGATGCTGTGATGAAGGAAGTTAAGAAAGTGCCTAGTGGTAGAAGCCTATATGTTGGTAACATCAATTACTACCATAAGCCCCTTCGACATGGTAAATGGGCAGTCACCTATGAGGTAGACTCTCACTGTCAGTATTTTCACTTCATTTCTGTAGTCTACTGACTTTCGAGAGGGGGTTGAGGAATTGTAATTGATAGTCTATATCTGCACCTTTTGTTTTCATGTGGTAAATCATAACCCTTATATATCCTTGGACTGCATGCCGAAGGACCACCATTGAGACTAAGCACTAGCCTATGTTTTGCATGCTGACAGGAGGTGGTAGACAATCCACTAAGCAAGCAGCAACAGACCAAAAGGCACCAAGCTCCAACATAGTAATGATGCAAATCACAATTAGTAGAAAAATTTCTTCTTCTTCTCTTTTTTTACTGGAGTGGCAGTGAAGAGTTCATCCATGTAGAGTCAGCTAATAGAAGGTTTTAGCCAAAAGATGGCCCTTAACATCTTAATTTGAAATGGGACTCCATGGAAAAGTAGGCCTGATCTTTTGTATCCCTGGTTTGATCCGACCTTATTCTGGCGTGGTACTAATTTCGATACCAAGCCCATTGCAACCATCGATTTCTTCTCCCTTTTTGTATTTTGACAGATTCTGGTTATGAGAGGATCCATCAAAGATCCTTAGGCAGTTTGCTTCATATATAATGAATTCCTTTATGTCCTGAATCTCTTATAAATTCCCTAGTTACTGACGTTCAGTTTTTGACATGGGGGTTGGCAGGAATGGCCTGAAGAAGATTATCCACCCTACGCCAATGGGCCTGGTTATGTCATCTCATTTGACATTGCAGCGTACATAGTTTCCGAGTTTGAGAAACATAAGCTGAGGGTAAATATCCTTGATCTGCTTTGTGAAATATTCCTAACCTCTCTCTCTCTTCCCCGTCCAATCTGGAAAACTAAACATAAAAATAATACTAACATATACCCACTGCAGTTGTTTAAGATGGAGGACGTGAGCATGGGAATGTGGGTAGAACAGTTCAACAGCTCCAGGCCTGTGGAGTACGTGCATAGCTTGAAGTTTTGTCAGTTTGGGTGCATTGATGATTATTACACTGCACATTATCAATCTCCAAGGCAGATGATCTGCCTGTGGAGAAAGTTGCTGAATCAAGGGAAACCTCAGTGCTGTAATGTGAGATAACAAGGCATATATCCTGTTAGCTAGTGTTGGGCAACACTGAAAAGGAAGCGAGACAAGATAGATGACAAGGTGCATACCCTGTTAGTTAGTGTTAGGCAACGCTGAAAAGGAAGCGAGACAATATAAGTTCCCAGGGAGTGCTTGTACATATAACTCGAGTAAATTAGCCTATGGTGCTATTATATTTACTTCAATCATTCATTAGTTGCTTCTTTTGTTGGGACGCCAGTCTTGTTGCCCAGGCTAGTTGACATGGGAGCTTGTGAAACTGTATGAAAACAATGATAGCTTAAGCTCTTGGAATAATATAAAATTCGACGTTCAAAGTTTCATTTTCAATGTCATTTTGCTATTTACATTCTTCTATGTGCCTTTCAAGTCTGGCTTTATTATGCTGTCCCAGCTCTGAAAAACACTTCTCCTAGTGGCTGATACCTCAAATTTATAATCTTTTTCTTCAAGGGTAGTCTTCAAGGTTAATGTCAGCAACTTCGAGAGTTCTGATGTTGCATTGCATTAACAGACTCATAGGTGGTGTTACCATAAATAGTACTAAAGAAACAACATCCAACACATTAGCTCTTTATCTCTATGCTGCTTTGTGAATGATTATATGTTGCATTGCTTATATGTTGCCTTGTGATCAAGGAACCTTATTGCTGCTATACTGATATAATGGAGAGGTGCAACTGAAGTTTACCTTAGCCTAAAACAGGGGAGTAAAATCGACGAAGAAACAACCACCTAAGCCTCAGTTCAAAACAAGTTGGGCTCGGGTATAAGAATCTTAACCATGTGGATTTAGAAATCCTTATGGCAGCTAACGTTGTGAATTATCCTATTGTATAAGCAAAGCATGTAAGAGAAGAGTAGAAAGTTGAGCAATTGAGCTGCATAATCAAGGTACTTTTTAGCTTGCAGAAGGACAAAGTTTCTTGAAGCTTGCTTGTGGGGAGGGAAAAGAGGAAATACCAATGGACAATAGTTCAACAAAGTATAAGGATCTCTGGTCCTAAAACTTGTAGATCATTATCATCTATGTTTCATAATTGTCCTCTAAATTAGTCACAACTCCCAAATACTGGTGCTATTATCTCCTGATACATATTTTAGTACTTGAATCTATCTGAAATGGAAAATGAGTGGGTGATCAAGGTAAACGATGAGCTGATGCACGTGGAGGATCTTACAACTGTGGAGGCAGAGCACTGGAAGAAGCGGTCCATATATAGAGTACCTGTTGGTGTCGCAGATGTGAACAAGAAAGCTTACAAGCCTCAGGTAGTTTCTTTTGGTCCTTATCATCATGGCGAGGATCATCTTAAGACAATGGAAGCTCATAAGCACCGAGCTCTTCTCCACTTCCTCAAACGATCTGGAAAATCATTAACATGTTATATTGACTCCTTACAAGAAGTGGCTCAAGATCTGAAAGATGCATATGATTTACTGGACCCTGAATGGCAAAATGATACCAATGCCTTCTTACGGTTGATGATTCTTGATGGATGTTTCATGCTGGAGATATTAAGAGCAGCTGCTGCTGATAGTCTACTTATAGATCAATCTCAGCATGGTCAACAGTGCGACTATGCTCCTAATGATCCAATTTTCAGCAATCATGGAAAGCTCCATTTCATGCCTTATCTCAAACGCGATATGCTGATGCTTGAGAATCAATTGCCTATGCTTCTCTTGGACAAGTTACTTTCCATTGAAAATCAAGAAGAAAAGGTCTTTCTCTTCCTCTCTTAAACACGTGCTCATATCTCCTCTAAAAACTTAAGCTATTTTATGTGACACTTTTATTAACTACTTTAACATTGATCAGTGACCTTTTCTAATCTAATTTTCGGTTCTCCCTTGATTGCATTCAGCCATATGATGAGCAATGTATTAATAAGCTCATACTAGACTTCTTCAATCCTCACAGCCGCGCTAAAGGACTTGGGAAATGTTTGCATGTATTGGATGTGTACAGAAAGAGCCTACTTTGGGAAGATCCTGTATTGGCCAAGACTCATCCCAGGAAAGGACCCAAAGTTAGCCACCACAGTAGTGGCGATGAGATAATCCGTTCTGCTATGGAGCTTCATGAAGCAGGCATTCGTTTCAAGATGAGTAAAACTAGGAGCCTCAAGGACATCTCCTTCCATGGTGGTATCCTTAAGCTTCCTCTGATCGTGGTAGACGATGCAACAGAGTCAATGTTCTTGAACCTAATAGCTTTCGAGAGATTGCATGTAGGTGCAGGAAATGAGGTAACCTCATACATCTTCTTCATGGATAATATTATTGACAATGCCAAAGATGTTAGCTTGCTACACTCTCATGGCATCATCCAGAATGCAATTGGCAGCGATCAAGCTGTGGCCAAGCTATTCAATTCACTATCGAAGGACATTACGTTGGATCCAGATAGCAGCCTAGATCTAGTACACAAACTGGTGAGTGACTATTGCAAGTTGCAATGGAATGAATGGAGAGCCAATCTCATCCACACCTACTTCAGGAGCCCCTGGGCCATTTTGTCTGTCATTGCTGCTATTTTTCTTTTCGCCCTCACCATCGTTCAGACAATATACGCCATTTATCCTTACTATTATCCACCACGTTCCTAACGACAATCTACCCAAGTACAAAGATTTCACCTTTCTCTATTTGAGAAAGTCGACGAGTGTTACCAAATTTTGGAGTGAAAGAAGGAACTTATTCTGTTCTGGTGCATCTTGTTTTTAATCAATTTGATTCCTCAAGTTCTTAAGTATTTGGCCAAAATCTAGTGTCCCATAATAGATCTATGTCAATTATCACAAAAGTTATGTGGTCTTTATATGATGAATGCAGTATTTGATATCCTTCTTGCTCAAAGTCTATATGTGATTTCAGTAAGAAATGACAATATATTCGGTGTAGTTCTACAAGTGTGATTTGGTGAAGGTGATGTGTAACCTGAACTTATCCGTACCTTGTGAAGGCAGAGAAGTCATTTCTTATTGACCCTTGACTCAAGCAAAGCATATCAAAGCATATTTCAGTGAGAAATGCCTGTGCATGTGAACAATACTTGCAAAATGTATTGAGAATATCTGTACTTTATTCTTATCTGGACATTATCAAGAGTCTGTTTGTGCCTTACTTGTGAATACATCTACAAGTGTTTATATCATGTACACATTCTAGAAGTGATTTTGAGACCTGTCAGATGTGAGTATTGTTATTTCTTGGAGAATAGGTCACCCATTTTTCAAGCAATGAAGCTCTTTCTCTAAAACAATTTCCATAAGCTCTTTCTCCAACAGTATGAAGGGGAGTCTTGGAGTAACTCGTAAAGTTGTTGTCACGTGATTAGAAGGTCATAAGTTCAAGCTTTGAAAACAGTCCCTGGCAGAAATGTAAGGTAGGTTGCATACAATAGACACTTCCTCGGATCCTGCACATAGTGGGAGCTTTAGTGTACCAGACTTTTCCTTTTTTCTTTCTCCAACAATACTACTTTTTACTCCCAATGAAGATAAAGAATCCTTTAAAGTACTTTATTATCATCTTATGATCAACTATATGTTGCTATGCTGACATAAAAAAACCTAAGAGAGATGATAAGATGCTAGCATAAAAATATGCTAGTGATTTCTTACTATAAGAGGAAAAGGGAAAAAAAAGTAGAGCAATTTGATTTATTAGAAAAGGTAACAGAAATTGACTAATAAACAAGTGAGATCAATGTATTTTCTTCAACTTGTGATGGTGAATTTCTATGTGCATACAAAAAAAAAAAAAAAGAAGTCTGTTATTAACTAAGAAAAAGTTCCAAGCAAGGAATCAGATCCTTTATATCCTTGTGTGTTTTCAAACTTAAATTGGTACAATTTGTGTAAAAAAGTAACATTGGAGCACATCAATTCATTATATATGGATGATGAAATTTTATTTATATTGGGATCGATTCAAGTAGACTCATCTAGGGTTTTTGATGTGACATAAGTCCAGTAGGAACTGAACCTAAACGATTACCAATTATGAGTTGAGTGCTTTTACAAAAAAGGTAATATAAGAGAGAATCCTTCGATAGCCATGAGGTAACCTGAAAATCATTCGCAAAGAATTTTTCGAAATGTTCTAATTTCCTTAGAAATATATTCAATCAAGAAGGGTTCTCAAAGATTTTGATAAGAAATATTGGTTCTTGTAGAAGATGAAAGTGGATTTGCGTTCATGTACATAAGAAAAAGGATCATCTTTGTTTTTGAAAAGGGTTAACGACCATCTTTGGCGTGAGGAGATTGAAACTCGTTGAATAGTGAGACTTTCTTTTGCAAAGTAGTCATGAACCTAAAGTTGCTGACTTTATTTCTAGTCGTCTTTTTAATCGTATTTGTTATAAATGAAAAAAGAATATATGAAGAAAGGCATGAAGAGTGGAAGGGTCATCCTCGATCTCACCCTATCATAATAATGAAAAAGAACTCCACTTGTCAAAAAAGAATTTGTCTTATTCCTAAAATGGAATATAGAAATCGATAAAATATGAGGCTCGAGAGACCTTGAGCATAATATATGCTACTATCAGAAAAATTTTATATACCATAGTTGAAGAATGAGGCGATCAAGAAAGTTCTAGATCTTCTCTTTTGTTTGCGTTACAAACAAACAAAGCATCGTAATAAATGTAAAGACAAGACATTTTTTTATCCAACGGAATCTCTAATTTTCTAATTAGAGAATTATTATATCTCCACATTTAAAGCTTTTTATTTTCCACATTAAAAGCAAAAAGCATGGTGAGCTTTCATGAATTTTTGGGATTCGAATCATTTAAGAACAAAATTTTGGAGGTCCAAAAGCTTTGCATACCATTGTCATGGATTTTTTTTTTTGAGATAAAAGAAAGAATATTGGTGAACAAAATGATTCTTTTAAAGTGGACGGTGCTCAAAAGAAGGAACATATTCCTTGTATCACTTCTTGTGCATCTTATTTTTATAGTATCCAATTTGATTCCTCTAAGTTCTTAAAATAGAACTATATTCCCTACTAGCCTAATATTTTTCTTTGGTTTTTCATTTATTGTTCGATGCTCACAGTGGAGTCTGACTATATTCGAATTTGTGCCGCGTAGGACCCCATTTTGGAGAGAAGCACTCCCTATCAAAGATTTTTCCATTCCCAAGGCGCGAACTCAAGACCTTTGATTAAGGGAGGAGCAGTCTCCACTTCCTTTGATGGTCTTACTAGTGTAACATATTGTCACCTATCTCGTGCTCGGAGTATATTAATTTGTTATCACTTAAAACATGTGGTCTTTAATCATCAGTTAAAATGAGCTAAATCAATATAAAAATTATTGCATATTTGTGATGGAAAGTTAAATAGAATTTTGGGCCGAGATGACATGGATCAAGACGAGTTAAATAATTTGTTCCAATGCAAGTCGAGAACTTTTATCAATTTTTTAGTTTATTTTTAGTAATTTATTTATTTAAGTTAAAAGAAACCTTTTCTTATTCTTTATTACAACTATATATAACATATCAAACAACATTTTGATTAATTTTCTCATGGGGTCAATTCATTTAATGTACTTTGCATAACTCAATCCAACTTTTATATGCATTTAATTCAGCAGGTTAATTAAACAAGTCATATTTTATGGGCTAGTCTTTTTAACCTATTTGATCAATTTTTTAAAAATCTACTTATTTTGAAAAGTATATTTACAATGTCCCAAAAATGTAGTTAGGGATCAGTGTAGACTACTCAAAGGTCATTTTTGTCATTGTGTGGATAAAACTTCCTATAAAAATTTGTCTAAATATATGATTCATGACCTGAAGATTGCAGTACCTAGTTTACTATTCCAAAAACAACTAAGTTGATGCCAAATGTATCCTTTTTCACATTGGAATAAGGCCCAACAACTTTTCTTTGTATCAAATAATGAATGTTATCTTACACTTTGGATAAGTTAATGAAGGAAATAAAAAGAACAATTAATAAGACAAAGCTAAAGAAATTGGACTGATCATTTTAGCAATAATGTAATACAACATTTACAAAAATGATCAAAAAGAAAATCCACCCTTTTGCATTAACCTCCCTGTTTTCTTAACCATTATTTCACATTTTACAAGCAGCCAAGGAGATTAAGGATTCTCCATAAATCATTAAATCATGCTTGATACATAAAGGCCAAGATGATGAACCATCCCAAAGCGTTAATCAACAAAAATCCTGCAAATATATAGTACTAGTAAGACATGAGAAGCAAAACATGAAAAGAGCACAAAAATGATGTACCACCTGCAGTGTGCCATGGAACATTTTTTAAACTGTTATTCCAAGGTGTTCCTAGGAAACAATCGTTCGTCGTGTTGAATCCAGTAGGACAATTGCAAAGAAATGAACTATAAGGCCCTCCATATCCACAAACACCATTGCTTTTCTCACAATTAGCACACATATCTGGATAATCATTGTTGAAATTGAACTTGTACTTCAACGCGACGCCATATTTCCAGGCCTGTGGATTCAATTCTTGGCCACTAAAACCATATAAAGCGGAGTAAGATGAGCAATGCAACTTCTCCAAATCCATCTCAAACGCCGGTCCAAGATCAACAGGTGTGTAGACACAACAAGTTGAAATTGGTAGATTAAGTCTACTAATAGCTTGACAAGAATACAAGAGGCTACAAACAGGTGCACCTTGAGAATCACACATAGGAAAAGTTGAATTAGCCCCTCCATTATTTGACTTGTAAATTGGTGATGAATCAGTTTCACAATCAAGTAATGCAAAAACTGTGTCATCATGAAAGCTAAAAGGCGCGTTTGCGTCTAGACTAAAGCCTTTACTTGGTTGTGTACAAGCACATGTTGACATAGAAGGGTCACTAATGTACATAATTTGGTAATTGTAGTCAATGGATGTAACCGGATAGCATCCGGTGTGAGTCTTGAAGGAGAGTTGTTGGTTGTTGCAAAAAACATAAGGTTGAAATCGCGGATCACCACAGCCAGGACCAATGCCAAAAGGGTATTTGATTGCTATATTGCCACATGATTTTTGACAAGTTTGTGATGTGATTAGTGAAGGAACAAGTATGAAGACAATGCAAGAGAGGAAAGTTGAGGATTTGTTGAAGTTCATGTTTGGTTTGACGTAGACAAGGCAAGGGAAGGAGGAAGTGAAATGTGCAAGAGTAGTGGTAGGTTGTCTTCCTTTTTTCTTTTCTATTTTATAGGGATAGTTCCTTTTGATGGACTTGGTAATAATACATAATATGAAAATACCTAGGCCAAATTGCATTAAAGAGTAGAATGTTGAGGTTGTGTCTTTCAAGTTCAAATTTCAGTATATTAGGCGGTTTCTTCCGATCTATTTAAATTATGATGGATAGAATTATTCAATATATCTACTGATAAGAAGTAGGATTGGACATAAGTCACCGAATAACTTATTCGAAATAAGTGAACTAAAGTTTGTTTATTGTACAAAATCTATTCAGTTATTAATTACCGAGTTACTGAAATTGGACTGTAGAAATACCAAATCGGATATCAAATGTTCATGAATAGATAATGTGTAAAATTATCAAGATGCATGCAAACTGATCTGAATATCACGATTATTAGAAATAAAGAAAGAAGAAGGGCAAAAAGTTAGATGACTTTGACTAATGATGCTATTAGTTGGCTGATTCCCATGTGTGGGATCCTGGGAAATTTCATATATAATAATAATTCATAAATGTATGGTGCTTTGAGTCTCCTTCATTTTAATTTTATTTTGTGGAATTTTTTCATGTATAAGGACATCTATTATCTTCTATTGTTTTTCTTCTGTTTATTTTTTGAAAGGTAAGACTTGTTTTTTTTTTCTTTTTTGTTTTCCATTGGTGTCTGATACTCATATTTGGAGCTCGACTATATTGAATTCGTGCCGCATATAGTTTCATTTAGGAGAAAACATTCTCTACCAATAATTTTTTCATATCCAAGGTTTGAATTAGGTTTCGTGTCGAGTAGGGTTCCATTCGGGGGAAATCACTCCCTATCAAAGATTTTTCTATACCAAAGACTCAAAACTTGAATGTGAAGCCTCTGATTAAGAAAGAAGTAACTCCATCTACCGCACCGCATCGTTTAGTGGGAAAGGTATGACTTGTTTGTAAATGCATGGTGATGGAAAAATAGCTTGTAGATTTAACTATAATATTTAGTAATTTGAGAACTCTAATAATTGGTTTGATTAGTTAATTATGTCAATGATTACGTTTCCACTCAAAAAGGAAAAAGGCATCTTTTATCTTTTTAACACAGCTATTATATATTATATTATATACTATCTGGGTGCTCTTCTTGCCAGCAATGAGCCACTTAAATATATAACAATCTTTACTTTTTAGTAAAAATGATGCCTGCCTTAATTTATTTGAAGACTCTTAAATGCTGTCTTTACTGATATACATCTAGTTATTATATAAAAAATATGATATTTATATAGAATAAAAACTTCTAAAATATACTTATAGTATATTCTTTGTTTTGCTTACTTTAATTAAATTAAAATTTGCGTCTAATTAAATATTGCAACATAAAATAAAATTGAAGGAATATAAAATAGGGGAAGAAAAGGAGACCTTATCTACAACCTATTAACTTTATTCCCTAAAATGTTTTTTTTCTTCTAGTGCTTCACAGCCAGTATTGAAACTAAAACAGTTTCATTATTTGGATACTAACAAATAAAAAATAAAAAATGGCTTTTTAAAGAAAATGTAAGATCTTATATTTTGGTTATTGAAGGTGCAATGGTTATAAATATTTATTGAATTTCAACTAGGCTATTGTTAGACATATTTAGAGAGAGGCAAATCAATGTGTTAGATTTCTCACAAAGGATGAACACAAACATAAAAGAAGATTTATTAATATGGAAAAATATGTTGAGTGAAATCTCATAAATGGGATCTAGAGAGGATAGAGTATATATAAATTTTATCACTATGTCATGGAGATAGAGAAACTATTTTCAAAAGACTCATAAAAAATATGTTCAAAAATATAAAATTACGTAATATAGCTTATAAAAATTTAATTTTCAAGTATTTTATCTAGTACTTCCTAATTCCTATTGTATCCAAAAACAAAAGAAGATTGCTCAATGGCTATCGACTTTAACCCTCTGTTTGGATGGTTATTCCGTATTGCATTGTATTGTGTTAAATTATATTATTTTGAAAAATGTATCATTATCTATCGTTATATAATATCACACATTAATAATTTTATTTTATTTTTTTTAAAAAAATATAAAATAATATGATGCAAAATAGAGCTACTAGTAAAGATAAATTAAGGAGAAAAAAAGGTTAGTCACACGATCACACCAAATTAATCACAAAGCAAGACTTTTTCGTTGTTACTAAGTGATAAATTAATGATATTATATAATAAAATTTAAAAAACAGTCAAAATAACTATTATATTTAAACTAACAATACGATATATAAAAGAAAAAGCAATACAAGTTCCACTACTTTAGGAGATAATTACTTATATTCACACTAGTTTGCAATGTATCTTACTATATTTTATGACTCGAATTAAGGATATCTTCCTCTTTCAAATACACGTATCTATAATGTATCGATAGCTAGATACATTACAAACACATGTCTGTTTATATAATAGACCGAAATTGCTGAGTTAGAGGAGTAAATCACTCATTTAACAACTTTTAAGAATTTATAGCACAACTAATGATTTTTTAATATGTTTCAAAAATCTCGAAATCCTTTATTTCCTTTTGCGAGAAACAGAATAGTTATAATTCTTCTGTCTAGTAATTTAAAGTTTTGTAATTGAATTCAAAGTTCCGATTTTCAACTTAATACTATTTTAATGTAACTTAAAACTCAAATACATGTTGTCACGATCCAAAATTTGGATGTGATGACACTTGCTACAGATACAGAAGCAATAGGAACAAGAGAGTCAGCCAGATGACAACAGCTACCTCTTTTCGTTTTCTGAGAATACTCGGCGGATCAAGGAATTTCTTTTCACTGCCCGAATTCACCACCTACACGAGTGTAGAAGCAAGGAGTAAGTACCAAATACCACACGGTACCCAGCAAGTCAACTAACAAAACCAACAAGTCTAATAGAATACACAAACTCCTTTCGTCCCAGTCATTATCCACGACTCCAATTTGCACAAAAGGTTATTCCGATCCAGCAATACATTATACATAATAAAGATGGTATTGCATCATATTACAATTTCCAAAGCACAAGCTAAGAGCACAATCAATCATAATGACA
>JAOTQR010000086.1:2054994-2069216 GCA_025774065.1 Solanum ossicruentum
TAAAAATGATTTTAAACTATAAGTATCAAAAGTCTTACTTAAGACCTTTTTTTCTACTATAAGGATGTAAGTGTGAAGAGAAGCTTTTGAGTAACTGGTAAAGTTATTGTCATATGATCAGGAGCTCACAAGTTCAACCCTTGAAAACAGTTTTGGCGACTGCGTACAATATACTATTATGGTCGAAACCTTCTCCGGACCCTGTGTATAGTGAAAGTTTTAATACGCTGGGCTTGTCCGAATTGCGAAAGAATCAATGTCAAATCTCAAATTTTAGTAGTAAGCAATTTAACTATTGAAAGAGTTAGTTAGGCCCAGTTTGGTAGAAGCCCACCTTCTCCTGGTTTAGTTCACAGACATCCTATTTAAGTTTTAATGTGGGCTTTCCAATCTTTAACAAGCTATTTCAGTCACCAAGCCCAAAGATTTTAATTGGATTGTGAAACGATTATTTATTTTTGAGATAATTACAATTACATACATAATATTAATTTGTTTACCATACATATAATCATATTTTATTTATTGTTTTTGGGGTGTCGTGGGAAGGATTTTAGACTACTTTTTGCTCTAGAAAGCTAGGCCTAATGAATGTGATTTTCTAGAATTAAATTAGGACCGCATTGATAGAAGTACAGAGTCAAATATACATATCAAATTTGAATGAATTTAGGCCAACAATTTATTAAGAATAAATTATCATTTTATATTCTTCAAAAAGAAAAATACAAACAATTGATAGGTTACGTGTATTAAATTGTGACTCATCATTTAATCTATTTTGATTTAAGTAAATTTTGAACGGGCTAGTTTAATCCGCCCATTAAAAGGGCAAAATGGATATCATATTTCTCACTAATCAATACAAATATTTGTACAAAAAACATAAATTTATTAACCGTTAAATGTAAAAATCTATTAATAGTTAACAATTGGAGAGAGTTTGATTTACTTGCAAAAGTTGGTGAAGGTATAGTTAATGAGTTAAAATCTTTTATGTAAATACTGTATACTTCTCTTAAGTTTTCTTCTTCTATCGTCATTTAAAATATTTATGCTTATAAAATGGAAAAAGGGAACTTATATACATTATATTTAAAAAATATTTATCATTTATAGCTATATAATTTTAATAAATTTATAATTTACTTTTGATATATAATGAATATGTTTTACCAAAATAAATTTAATATATTCTAAGACACTTATAATACATCTTTATTGCATACAAAATTACTTTTATACATAGTAATGTAATTCATTTATATTATATCCTAGTTTGCTTTTAATATATAGTGTAATGTTTTTATCAAGATAAGTACAACACATGTAAATTACATATATAGCTTATTTCTAATATATAATGCTGTTGTTATAAATGATAAATATTTTTTAAATATAAAATGTCTAAATAATAAATAAAAATTGTGTTGAAAACAATAAATATTTTATAAAAGGAATTTAGAAAGCTTATTTCTTAGCCAAAATCAAAATCAACCTGATATAAGCCCAAAAATTCTTAAATATGTCCGGCCCATCAATTTTAAAAGAAATGGATTTTCGGCCCAAATTGATTCAAATTCAACCACCAGCACTTTGCTTTCTTCTCCGGCGAACGGTGGTTAGAACCCTAATCTCCTGTTTGAATGATTGTCTTCTACTCCCAATTCATAAAGTAAGCTTGGAAATCATCATTCATGCTTTTGTTTGTATGTTTTCTAAAGCTAATTTTCATTTTTTAACTTAAAAATTACAGTTTGAGATTAGCTTATTTTGTAGATTATGTTGTGGATTAAATATGTCAGTTTTTATCTAGAATAAGAGAATTAGCATTTACACATCAATTGGGTGTGTGACAGAATAATGTTTTTCTTAAAAAAAAATTATTTAAAGCTCCTACCTTTTTGATCTATGCTGACTCGAACTCACAATCTTAGAATTGGAATTGGAGGATAATTATTATCCGAGCAACTCCTTTTGTCAAATAGTGAGTTGAATGTTTAACTTAGCTGTTTTTGTTATGGATATTTATTTATTGGTGAAGCAGTAACAGCATCAGTTGGCTTTCACCACCTATGTACCACTCTTTCTCCGGTGAAGGGTGGTATGTTTGTAAGAACCATAGTACCTTTTTTTGAATGATTTTGTATTCCCAATTCACAAAGTAAGCTTGGAAATGTCATTTCATGTTTTTATTTGTATGTTTTTGAGTGAATTCTTATTTTTACTTGCGCTTGGTCACATTACAGTTGAGAGTAGCTTATCTTGTAGACCTTGTTATGGAAGGAGTATATCACATATCTGAACTAGCTTCTTATATATCAACTGGGTGTGTGCCAGGATAGTGAGTTGAATGTAAACCTTAGCTGTCTCTGTTTGATATTTATTATTGGTGAAGCAATAGCAACATTGGCCGGCCTTTTCCGTCAAGAAAACTCACCAGAAAACACCCACTTTCCCTACATCTATTTTCTTGCACTTTCTTCCATCCATCTGTTGTTTTGTTTTTCTCCTTCTCCAGATTTTAATTTTAGTGTTTCTTATCATATTTGCCAAGGGTCTATCGGAAATAGTCTTTCTAACTCTGAGGTAGGGGTTAAGTCTGAGTACACCTTACCTTCCACGGACTCCACTTTGTGGGACTACATTGGGTATTTTGTTGTTTCTGATTGTATTTGGATTGAAGAATTTGGGAATTGGGTTGTAAAGTTAGGTTCTCTGATAAAACAGCATTTTCCTACTCTTCTTTTTACTGGTCGCTCTGAGGCAAAATTATAGTCAATCTCTTTTTCTTGCAAATCCAAGTTCCTTCTCCTTCATTGTCATCCACCTAACATGACAAAGTTCTCCATTTATCTCTTCAATTTTGACCTCACTTGTGGGATTACACTATATATGTTGTTGTTGTAACAACAGCAGCATATAGGCCAACTTTTTGTCTTCATTCAGTTCCCTTCTTTTCCAGATGTTGTATTTGTAGAAATTGTCTTTTTAATAAGAAGTTACAATAATCAATGTTTAATGTGATCATCTTACTTGCTTCACAGGTGACAAAGAGATGAAGCTTCTATAAATTGATCTTATACATGGAGGAGAGCCATGGCATTTGCAAGCTTTAATGGCTCTCCCGAAGAGACATGAGGAGGTGTTCTGCTTTTGTTTTTCCTTACCATTGTCAAGTCTTGTCTTACCATCAATACTTTGGTTCTATGACAAAACACACATCATTCTTTTCATATTCAACTAATTCTGCAGTTGAAAAGCTTTCTTGCCATCCTTTAACTGCCGCGAGACCCTTTCCAGATTATTCGCCTAAGAAACCCTCTGTTAGAGACTCTGAACTTGTGCAGCACGTATCGACTTCTATTAAGCAACGCTACTCTGAGCACATTCGCCGTGTTTTAAAGCCCTTTGAATCAAAAATCAAACCTGATCACATCGTTTGGGTTTTCATGACCATAAAGAATGATTACAAACTGGTTATAGATTTCTTTGATTGGTGGTGTCAACGAAGGGACCCATCAATTGAGGTACATTGTATTATCATGCATATTGCTGCAGCACAAAAAGATGCAAGGACATTACATAGGCTTATTCATGATTTTTGGGCAAGACCCAGTGTAGATGTGACAGTTTTCTTCCCCAAGTTTCTTGAAAAGTTAATATACACTTACAAGGATTGGGGTTCTAATCCATTTGTTTTTGATATTTTCTTCCAAGTGCTTGTTGAGTTAGGAAATCTAGATTATGGAAGAAAACTTTTTGACAAAATGTTGCACTATGGCTTAGTACTATCTGTCTCTTCATGTAACTTTTTCCTTTCACGTCTCTCAAATGAGATTGAGGGGCCCAAAATGATGCTAAAGGTCTATAATGAATTTTCTGAAGTGGGTGTATATTGGAATAATGAATCTCACAATATAGTGATTCATTCTCTTTGTCGGATAGGGAAAGTTAAGGAAGCTCATAACTTACTTCTGCAAATGGAGCTGAGGGGCTGTATGCCTGATGTTGTAAGTTACAGCACTGTGATTAATGGATACTGTGCCACTGGACAGCTTGAACCAGTGATGAAGATTATCGATGAAATGCTAGTAAAAGGCTTGAAGCCAAATGCATTTACTTTTAACAGTATAATTCTTCTTTTGTCTAGGAGAGGCAAAGTGCATGATGCTGAGAAATTCCTGAGGGAGATGACTTCCCAGGGAATCACTCCAGATAATGTTGTTTACACAACTCTTATAGATGGCTTCTGCAAAACTGGGAGCATAAGTGCTGCGTACAGTCTGCTCAATGAGATGCAGTGTCTTAACGTTACCCCTGATTTGATAACATATACTGCCCTTATTTCTGGTCTGTGTCAAACTGGAAATATTGCTGAAGCAGATAAGTTGTTGAATGATATGCTTGGCCGGGGGTTAGAACCAGATGAATTCATTTATACAACACTTATTGATGGTTATTGCAAGGCAGGGGAGATAAGGTCAGCCTTTTCTCTTCACAACAAAATGGTTCAGATGCAGTTGGTGCCAAATATTGTGACTTACACTGCACTAGTAGATGGGCTCTGTAAACTAGGGGAACTTGATACAGCAAATGAACTTCTCCACGAGATGTGTGGAAAGGGTCTTGAACTGAATATCTACACATACAACTCACTTGTTAATGGTTTTTGTAAAGCTGGAGATGTAAATCAAGCGGTAAAGTTGATGGAAGATATGGAGGCTGCAGGGATCTGTCCTGATGCTTTTACTTATACTACTCTAATGGATGCTTACTGTAAATTAGGAGAGATGGGCAAGGCTCATGGACTACTACGTCAAATGTTGCTCAGAGGACTCCAACCCACAATAGTTACATTCAACGTTCTGATGAATGGCTTTTGCATGTCAGGGATGCTAGAAGAGGGTGATAAACTTCTGAAGTGGATGTTGGAGAAGCATATAACGCCAAATGCTACTACGTACAATTCTCTTATGAAGCAGTATAGTGTGCTAAATAATATGCGTATGGCATCAGAAATTTATAAGGGAATGCTGGGCCAAGGAGTTGTACCAAATGCCAATACCTTTAACATATTGATTCGAGGACATTGCAAAGCTAGAAATATGAAAGAGGCTTGGTTTTTGCACAAGGAAATGATTGAGAAGAGATTCACTCCGACATTAGAGACTTATCATGCACTCATCAAAGGGTTTTTAAAGAGGAAAAAGTATTCTGAGGCCAAAGAAATGTTTGAAGAGATGAGAAGAAATGGTTTTCTGGCAGATAAAGAACTTTACTCTATATTTACAGATATGAACTATGAACAAGGGAACTTTGATTTGGCACTTGAACTTTGCGATGAAGCAGTAGAAAAATGTCTTGCCGACAAGACTGACAACAGGAATTCATGAGAGCTGTCTGACATGTTTCTGCATCCTATTGCTGGTCATATTATTGCTAATTTTGGAACTAGTGATAAAAAACCAGTTGTCTCGCTCCCCATGATGCTAATCCTTTTCGTGCCGTCAAGTTAAGTTGTGTTGCACTTTTAAGTCATCAGATGATCTTTCTGAAACAGGCGAGTTTGTTATACTTGGTATTTGTGTATTTTTACTCACTTCCATTTCTTCAAAGAACTAAAGCTGATTACAGTTATATATGCATGCTGCAATTTAGCATTTGGGTACTTTTGCTTCTCTGCTTTGCTTAAATTTGCACCATGCATTGCAGGGAGGTGAAAGGAGGACTGATGGATCACCTTTAAACAATCCTGCTTGAATTGGAAAGAAGCATGCAAGCTAGGTAAATATTGCAAATTCCAGTTTCCTTCTTTATAATGAAGTGGAAAACAGAATACGTTAAGACTATACTCTCTTGTTTTTTTCCCATACAAACCTTTATATGAACTCGTTTGATAAGGGTCCAAAATTCAAAATGGACTTGTACATGGCTATGGTATCCTTTTATTTTGGTGGTGTGGGAGGTTCTTTGATGATGAGGGCGTAAAGACAGAAGTTCTAGGACACAGCATTATTTCAAGTTTTTAACCTATATTTGATGTTCATAGCTGCGGAAGTGCTAGTGATTGATCTAAGGTTCATCTTTCTTCGTGAATCAGGTGTTGTGGGCTTGGAGTGCTACTGCGATGAAGTATACTTCAGTATACAACCAATAAATGCCAAAAAGCACCAGAGCAGTTTCGTGAGAGGTTGTTGTTTTGATATGTGGAAGTAGTGGTTCAAGGAATGCATGATTGTTTAACCTGGTTTTATCTGTTGGAGGAGGTTATATCATATCCAGTGGCTATTTCTTGAACTGTATGTATGAAATTTTCAATTAGTTCGCACAGTTTGCTGTTTATGCCATAGACCTGGTTAGATCAGTTTCAGGAGAGGTAAATTGTAGACTATGCAAATTTTTTTTTCCAATCACCTACTCACTGAAGTTTAGTTAATTCTTCGGCGAGGAAATTGATGAGGCAGATATGCTGTTTATTCTTTTATTTAATGTTTTTTTCTAATTAAAATGCTGAATAAATATATGATATGCTATGCTTCTGTGGTTGAAGTCTCGCGGTATTCAAAATAGCAAAGGAGAATAGTTTAGCTTTCAGGGTTGATCATGGTTTTCATCTTAAGAGCTGCATTCTATCTTCTGTGACGAAATAATGTTGCTCCAACACAAACGGTAGCTTGTATGTTTAGTATACTGCTGATTTCATAATCACAGTGCAATCACTACAGGATGAAGCTAGTCAAAAGCAGCAGACAGTAAAGAACAAGAACCAAGCAGAGATCTGCTTTAGTAACGTGACCATCTGAAGGTGCAGAGGGACCTTGGCTCTCAGCAGTCCTCGCTGTCTCCATTGAGCAAGTGTAGTTGCAGCGACTTGGACGGACCACTCTGTATACACCGGTGCTTGTTAAAACATAGGTATCCTTCCTGTTATCCTGTCCAAATGAGAATATGTAACCTAAAGCAGGCAATGGTGTATTGGGGACTGAGCTGCAATTGTGAGGGGAATCATGAGCACAACTGAAAGGGATGCCTCTTGCTGTAAAGTTGCCACTGTTATACGGATTTTCTTGAGCTGCCCAGAAGTTCTTAGCATATAAATCTCCATAGAGATAACTGCAAATGCGACCATTTTTCTGTCAAATTTGCTTCAATCTTATATCCACAAGGGTGTTCATATTTACCTTCCATATATGCAGGGATCAGTCTTGGAGCGATAAACATAGCCACCTGATATGGCTGCAGATCCGACTTCTTTATTTATATCAGAATGGCGGTATCCTAACACTGGAAAGATGGGATCCACAGAATCATATGCTGAAGTATTTTTAAAGCGCAAAGGACCTTCATATATGCTCCATCCATAGTTTCCCCCTTTCGTGATGAGATCAACTTCTTCATACTGATCCTGCATGATTCAAATGATTGTCAGAAACTCAATATCAAGATACCAGGTGGCATGTTATGTCTGTAGAAAAGATCTCAACAAACAAAGATGTTACAACTCTCAACAAAAGTGATATTGTCATTGAACCTGGCCAACATCCGCACAGATGAAGTAAGAAGGCCTTTCTGAATCAAAGCTACAGCGCCAAGGGTCTCTGAGTCCAAGCGCCCAAATTTCAGGCTGCAAATCTTTGTCTTGTGAATAAGGATTATCACGAGGAATTGAATAGTTACCCCAATGTCCAAGGTCTGATATTTCCTCTTGGCCTAATGAAAGAATCAGATTAGTGTGCAAGGCAGGGCAGTTGGCCATTTAGTTGTGTCAATTATTGTAAAACAAACAAATCAAAGTGCTCACTTGGTATGTTATCAATATCAACCCTCATTATTTTTCCAAGCAATGACTTCTTATTTTGAGCAAAATTGAATGAATCACCCTTGCTTCCACCATCTCCCATCATAAAGTAGAGATATCCATCTTCAGGGCCAAAGAGAATCTGCCCTCCATGATTAGCTGTGAATGGAAGCCCCATTGTGAATATTCTCCTCACTTCTGATGGTTTCGCCTTCTCCGCCTACAAAATGTGTGAAATTTCAACTAAACAAGGCTATAGTTCTTGCAGTGAAACCTTTATAATGGAGTGAAAACCAACCATTGATGGATTTGCTGCAGTCCCATTAGCACTGAACTCTGCAACAACAGAGTGATATTGGCATGGCCGTTTATTATCATCTGAGTTTATCTTAGAAGGATCACAATCAACCTCTGAATTACAAGCACATCTTCCAGCACAGCTAGGGGACTTAGCTTTGTCACAGTTATATGATGCAAAAAACCTGCCATTCTTGGCAAAGTTTGGATGGAAAGCCATCCCCATCATCCCATATCTTGCATCCAAATAAACCTCATCTGTCAAATCAGCAAATGGACTTGATTCATCAATCCCCATGCTTTCTCCTGAATCTTGATCTGGTATAGTTGCCAACCAAATTTTTCCAGCCTGATTGGAGAAGAATGCTCGGCTTGATCCATCAGGATGAGGGACCATGTTGAGGTAAGCCCCATCAGCAATCTTCTCAAAACACATGCCATTGGGAGGCTGTAAAGTTTCATTTTTCTTGAGTGAAACTTGTTCTCCGTTGAAACATAATGAATCTTTATCAGAGTTCCCACCAAATGCTTCGCAGAAATCGGCTTTCGATTGCCAGAAGTCTGTTAGCAAGGAGGAGTTTGAGTTTTTGGCCTCTCCTGCTTTTGTTTGCAAGGATGGTGCAAAAGGAGAATTTGTTATTGGTATGTTTTGGCAAGAATCCCAAACAGATGAACAAAAGCTGTTTGCTGATGCAGCAGTTGAATTGCAAAGGACAGGAACTGGTCTTGGCCCTGATTTTACCTTAAATAACTCTGCTGAGAACTGATCACATGTCTGAGAAAAAGGGAAATACTTTGGATTAGTTTTAAAATAGAAACTTAAGTTCAGATGTTGAAACTACTCTGATGTAAGTTGTTAAAATTCATTTCTACCTTCAAGAGTGGAGTTTGGGCAGGGTTAGGGGTATGCAGGCCTTACACCTACCTTAGTGGGGGGTACAAAGGTTGTTTCGGATAGTTACATATCCTGTACAGTCTCATGAGTAGAGTTTGGACAGGTTGAGGGGTACGCAGACGTTACACCCACCTTAGTGGGGGTACAGAGGTGGTTTCCAACAGTTACATATTCAATTTGGACAGGGTGAGGTGTATGCAAACCTTACAACTAGGTTACCGATAGACCTCAGCTAAAGGAAGTAGAAACAATTAAAAAATGCTCAAACTTCAATATCCATAAACACGAATTAGAATGAAACTAGGACACTTAGGATTAGCATTTTAAAATAGAACTACCTTGGAATTAACCAAGTCCTGTAGAACCAAGAAGAAGAAAGTATGTTGATCAGATGTTAAAACTATTTTGTATATTTCTATTTGAGTTGTCAAGATTCACCATATTTCTTCTAGAGTGTGGACAAAAAAACAAAAACAAATTTAAGTTAACCCCATCAGGAAAAAACTTTTGAAATCACTCCAAAAATGCATATTCTGACAAAAGAAAAAGGAAATTAAGCTATAGATATTTTGAGCCACAAATTTAAAATATCCATTTGATCATATCTTCAAATATTTTCAAGATACCAAAAACTAGACTTGCACTCAAGTAAAATGCATTTCCAAACACAAGATAGGAACTTAACTTAAGCTCATCAAGAAAAGAACCTTTTAAAAATACTCTTAACTTCAATTAACAAGAGCTATGTGAGTGTCCAACGTATTTTTGAAGATTCCGAGCAATATACTTACCGAGCATAGAATTGACTTGACAGCAGAACTACATTTACTATCAGATATTTTCATACCCTCAAAAGTCTTTTGCAATTGCAAATCTTTGGAAAAGTCACAACACACTCTTCCATTATATGGACAAAAAGCTAAAGCCTTTTTTGGAATAACAGGTGCTCCTACACATAATTAAGATTTAAAATTAGCAAAAGAAAACAATAATTTGTATCTTAATTAAAAATAAAATACCTACTCAAATTTGTGCATAAAGGAAGTGAATAAGTTGGGGAGATGATGTTATACAGAAGGAGACAAATAAATGAGAAGAGCAATTTATTCATTTTGGGAAAGATGAAGCACAGACATGCAACAGCAAATCTGGATTTTACTTCAACTATTCAGACTATTTGTATATATAAGTGAACATTTCTTTTTAAAAAAAGACAGTTTTCACTTATAAATATTAGCTTCATTTCACTTATGTTGTTGTGGAAACTTGATGAATAACGCATTTACCATATAATATAAAAATTCTTTACAATATTCATTAATAAAACAATAACATATTTAATATATTTTCACAAGTAAAATTTGAAGAAGATCCTATATATATAGTCTAATGCTTATCTTCTAGAAACAGAAAAATTATTAATCAAAGAACCTTAATTCAAATAAAACAGTTTAATCCATGCAAAATAATATAAAAAAACAAATATGTTATTTATATTTATATAAGTTTATCCACAAAATATAATAAATGATTTTCCAAAAGATGTTTGAATTTTGTGGTGCTCTTTAAGCAATTATAATTCCAAAGACTCTTAATTTTGACTTTTACACACCTTACATGAATGATAAATCTCAGTGGATGAGAAGTGGTTGAAAAGGGCAGTAATGATAAAGGACAAAAATATTAAATATTTTATTACAAACCCATAAAATAAGTTGGAATATATATATATTTTTTCTGCTTTTTTAAAAGTTGGATTTGAATGTTACATTGATATTATTGCCTCGCAGGTGACTACATTTATTGCTTCACTGATTCTACTTGTTGCCTACACTTTAAAATGTTGTGATATAAAATATCAAAAATTAAATTATTTAATAAAATATATAAAAGTATTGAATTTTAAGCAAATTATTTTAGGGATTTTATAATTTTTATTTTATTTTAAATATAATATTATTATTTTTTGATTACTAATTTTAAGGTAAGTTATTTTATAATTTTAGTCCTAAAATTAATTTTAACATTAGCTATATATTATTCTACATACCAAATGAGTCTTAAAAGGTTATGTTTTGTGCATCATTCATCTTATGTGATACTCTTTTTTTTAGTTAGTTTTTTAAAAAATTAAATTTTTATAATTAGAAATAATTAAAGTTTAAATTTTTATTTTACTATTAGTGAAATGATTTATAATAATATAAATATCTAGAGTTAATTTTAGATCACAAATTTTAAAAGTTTTTCTTTTAAATTTTATATCAAATAAGAAATAATATCACATAAAATAAAAATTAAAAAAAATCTTCATTTTAATCATCAATTATTAAATTATTAAAATCAAAACGCTAAAATATCGAATCAAAAATCAATGTAACCCCAATAAGCCACTACAATTTATTTATTTTTCATCTTAGTGAAACTTTTCGTGTACTTCAACTGTGAAGTATGGATTATTATATTATATAATATAAAATTTGGTTGAAAAAGATCACTTTCTTGTAAATGATTTAACCAATATTCGTACCAATCTTTTTTCTTTTGAGTGGGTATACTTATTGAATGTGATAAAAATATCTAATATATTAAAAATAATTATGCCATATGTTAGAAAAAAGATATTTAGTGATAATATTTATGTCATAAAAATATTTAATAATGATTAAATTAATATTATTATATTTAAATTAATATTCATATTTATTGTTAACGCTAAATAAAATATAATGATATTATTATTATTATTATTATTAAACTTTTTATTTGTTGTTGTGATTCAGATACTTGTAAAAAATTAGATTAAAATTATAAATAACATCAATGAATCATCGTATAAACAAAATTTTCTTATTTCGTCTAAGTAATTTTTCTTCGAAAATAATTTGCATATATCCTATGCTTGCCGACCATATTTCAAAATAAAATCACATTATAGTGCATTCAAACTTATCCTTGATCGACTTCATTTATCGTTTTATATTATTTTTAAATGCATAAAATGTAGGAGTACAATAATATATTGTGTAGTAGGAGATTTGAGTTGAAAAATAATTTTGATATTTTTATAACAATATTGGATGTTTTTAATATTGATTTTAGAAAGTTAGGTTGTTACCGAGAATTAATTACCATAATTTTTTGGTTGAAAAATATAGATTTTAATTGCAACTTTTAGCTGCCATTAAACTTTAGTGTCTATTGCTTGGTAAAAATTAGAGAAAATTTTTAATGGCAATATTTTGGGATTTTTTGGCTATTTTAGTCATCATTAAAAGTTTAATTTCTTGTAATAAGTTCTAATTAGCAACACTTAGATGAAAGAATTAGTCTTCATGACTTGCCATGTTACTCAAACTTTAAGTTATTAACTCTTAAGGGTATTTATAATCTATTGAAATAACAATAAAAATATTTTTAATCCCAAAATATAATGAAGAATATAAATGATCTATTTTGTATATATCATAAGGCAATTTTCACTCTTTTTCACTATTATTATCATTATTATTATTATATAGGTGGATTTTTTTCTTATTTTATTTAAAATAAATATATTTAATTTCTAGCCACTTAAGAAGAACCAAACATTGTCGCATGATTTTTTCAAGAATATGTTATCTCATACAAACACGTTAAAGGCACTATCAAATACAACTCAATCACAAAATCTTGAAAATAGCTCATTTGATTATTTGAATGTTCACTTTTTTTGGGGGGGTGAAAATTCAATTCTTCATCTCTTTTTTTTTTTTAAAAAAAAAAACTTGATCAATCTATTATTGTTATTATTATTATATCAAAATTGATTTATTTTATACGAAAATATTGATGTACTTAATCTCCAACCGGACATAAAATAACCAAAGGAATAAGACAATTAATGTTGGTCACATGATCATAAAATTCTTGCTAATGCTAATGATATTTTTGATTATCTCAAATGTTCTAAAAAATTAATAAAAAATAACAAAGATATCTCTAACTTTTTTTTAAATATCAACAAACTGATCAATGCCATATATTACTTAATATTAGAGACGCACGTTTGTCCTATATGAACTGTATATTCTAATATAACCAACCGTTAGAATTTCTTTAATTTTAAATAAGCAGGTTCAGTAATTGGTGCTTGGCTTGGATTGTTATAAATATAAATACAACTATATAAGTACAAAATTAATATTAAATTTAAACTCATTAAAAAAATATTAAACTATAAACAAAACACATATTTATTGGCTAGATATACTATTTTTTCTAGGCAAAGTGAGAAATTATTTCATAATTAATTGCGGATCCTCAGTTGATAAAGTGATTTCCCATCGCAAATGGCCCTACCGTCAAGTCCAACCAAGTGTTCAACAAGAAAAATTCTAACCACTGTCAATTGTTCACCCAAAACGAAAGTCCAACCACTTTCTACTATAACTTCAAGAATAAAGTAAAAAATATAAAAAATTTGCTTCAAATCAAAGTAATTTTATTTTTGCACTACAATTATTAATAGTATCCGAATCATATTAAAAAATATATAATATCAAAAAGAAAATTATAAACCAATTTATTATTTTTTTAATTCTAAAATACTTTTGGATTTAAAGTTCAAGAAAATAAGTATAAGCAACATTAGTTGGTAAAAGAATTTTTGAACTTCCAAACCAATTTCCGACCTTTGTTCACAAGCATAACTAGCATATCCTTCTTGTTTGTCATGGAATAAGTATAACAATTGCATGAATATTTCCACTTACCTTATCCTTCAAGATTCAGGTTGCCTTGTGAAGTGAAGTAAAAAAAAAAAAAGAGTATTTAGGAAAGGTGAAAATTGTTCCAAGTGAAATGACTTAAGGTACTATTTTTAAGGACTCTTTTGGCCGACTTTCTCTTGAGTTGACCACATATCAACACATATTAATAAGCTGGTGATGCAGCAGCTTGGGCCTCTCACTTCGGCTTAAATGGATCTCAAAGTTGATGGGATTTGATTGTCCATTTTTCTAATTTCTCTTCACTTAGTTTGGACCCAATTAGTCAAGTGAGTTATGATTTACTTGGGCCCTTTTATTATTCATCTTGGGTTGTAAGTATTATCCATTTATAATGGTAAAACATGGGATAAAGTTACACTCCTAACACAAACTTTATTCATTATCGGACTTGAACAGATTTGGCGTCGAGTCTCATCTCCGTTTAGCTAGCATATTTAAGCTAAGCATGTAGGTGACT
>JAOTQR010000086.1:2069316-2086094 GCA_025774065.1 Solanum ossicruentum
CCAATCAGAGAGGAAGGAAAATTTTCCTTCTTACACGGTTTCAACAATGCAAATTGCAATTGCAATTTGCAATTTGCTGCAACTTGCAGCATGCCATCTTTGACCAAGAGAAAGGGGCTGGACCCCACAATTTACACCAGCCCCAACTCCTATTTATATATCAAATTAAACACTATCACTTCATTGCATTTTCATTGTTCTGTTCTTTGATCATGGCTAGAAATGATTTGAAAATATTAGGAGCATGGCCTAGTCCATATGTCATGAGGCCTCGTATTGCTCTTAACATCAAATCTTTGGCCTATGATTTTTTAGAGGAACAATTTGGTAATAAAAGTGAACTTCTGCTTAAAACAAATCCAATTTACAAGAAAATTCCAGTTCTAATTCATGATGGAAATCCCATTTGTGAATCTCTCATTATTGTTCAATATATTGATGAAAATTGGACTAATGTTGGACATTCCATTCTTCCTTCTCATCCTTATGATCGCGCCATTGCAAGATTCTGGGCATCTTATATTGATGATAAGGTATGTTAAGTACAATATTTATGTATTTCGAACACAGAGGGAGTGAGAATTTTGAGTTTATGAGTTTTGGATTCGAGAGAAGGTCGTTTTTAGTAGATTCTTGATACTCTCTCTGTCTTATTTTGTGTAATACCTTTTTTTTTTAGTTTGCCCAAAAAGAATGTCAACTTATTATAATTAGGAACAAGTTAACTTTAAATTTTCTTTTTTTAACTACAAAAAGCTTTTTTTTTTTGGTTCCAAATAATTTTCATTTCTTCAGTAATATATCAAGATCTCTTGTTCTGAAGACTATACAAAATTAAATTGTTTGTCTTCTATCTTTATAGCAACAAATTTTTGTGATAATTCGTCGCTAAATAGAATTAGTAACGAATTTTGTTGTTTAAATGCATTAGTAATCACATCATTATGAAAAATATAAGTAAACACTAGTGGTATGATTTGTGATTTATGTTTCCCATCAATGAGTGACCAGTATAACACCCTTCATCAAAAAATTATATTACATATATAGGTCAAGAACTACTTTCTATACATACAAATTAAATCGTGAACACCCTTAAATTCTATTTGTTGGAAAATTGTATTGTACAAATATGTCAAAAACAATCTTTTTTTATTCATATAAATTGTTGAATCCTTTTGACATGAGGTACATTTGTGTTGTAACAGTAAAAGTGGCTCAAAAATTGCGAATAGAAACTCTGACTCTGTCACTGATGCTTACATTTTATCTGACGCTGCAGTGGTTTCCAGCACTGCGTGGCGTGGCAGCAGCACAAGAAGAAAGCGCGAAAAAGGCAGCAACGGAGGCTGTGATTGAAGGCCTGATGTTGTTGGAAGATGTCTTCAAGAATTGCAGCAAAGGCAACAAATTTTTTGGTGGAGACAAAATTGGATATTTGGACATTGCACTTGGCTGTTTCTTGAGTTGGCTGAAGGTGACTGAGAAATTGAACAACATAACGCTTCTTGATGAATCGAAAACTCCATGTTTATACAAATGGACTGAAGATTTTTGTGCTGATAGTGCTGTAAAAGATGTCATGCCGGAAACTGATAAGCTTGCTCAGTTTGCTAAGGTCATTTGGGCAAAAACTAAGGCTCAAACGTCTAGCTAAATCGTGATGCATTTAGACTATGAGGTCTTTGGCAGTTATTGACAATCTGCACTTGGTCTTTTTGAAAGGTCTATCAAGTTCCTTTGTTCTTGTTTAATAAGCTATTCAGCAATGATCTACTAGTTACTACTCCTATTCCACTTTTTTTTATTACTTCATATTCCCATAAATGGTAGAGCTGTTTATGACCACAAGTTTTATAATCACGTCAACTAGCGATGGTAATGGGGTTAGAGATAGTGGTAAAGTCTGCTTACATTTTATCTTCCTTAAACCCTACTTATGGAATTTCAATAGGTATGTTGTTGTTATTGTAGTAATGAGGAGGGCGGAGCGGGTTGAGTTCAACCCATAAATTTTTTAACAGTCCCGCCTCGTATGTCTTTCCATTTTAAACTTGTGGGGCATGAACCTGCCCAACATAAATTTTTAATATCTTTTCTGTTTTTAATTGAATTTAATATGCAAAATAAAGTTCATAATTTTTTTCCATTTTTCGCTAATTAATATCTCAATAACTAATTAACAATTTTTATTTAACATTTCAATAATTGTTTCTTAATTGCTAATCAACTGATTCTAGTTAACATTTCAACATTTCTGGACACATCTAGTTTAAATTTCTTTAAAGAAGTTAAAATTAAAAAAAGATGTTTAATATAAAATGTTTATATTTTTTTATTTTACTAATTGCAAAAATGTAGTATTCTTCGGGTTCCTTTTTGGTATCTTCAAACCCACAATCCATCCTTCTCCGAATCAATTTTAGATATAATTATTTCAACCGGTCCCGCATAACTTTAAACCCGCCCCCCATAGCTATAAAACCACCCCGCCCCCGGATAGCTATAAAACCGCCCCGCCCCTGCATAGCTCTAAAACCGCCTCGCTTTGCTCCATTACCATCCTTGAAGCTAATGTTATGACATGCTTAAGATCATAAGTTTCAAAATGTTGAATTCTTTTGGGATCACCCTCAAGTTGTCAAATTTTCTTTGAAGAACTTTACATGGTCAGAGTCTAACAAGTGGACAAACTAATAAGGTCCTCTCATTTCAATCTTCTCATCCACACACTCTACTCCACCAACTTCACAATCACTCAAATATCACAAAATTGCATTTCTCTATTCTAACTCTGCTTTGATCATGGCTGAAAATGATGTGAAACTATTAGGATCATGGCCTAGTACATTCGTCATGAGGCCTCGTATAGCCCTTAACATAAAATCAGTGGACTATGACTTCTTGGAGGAACAAATAAGTTCTAAGACTGATCTTCTTCTCAAATCAAATCCAGTTTACAAGAAAATTCCAGTTCTAATTCATGATGGAAAGTCCATTTGTGAATCGCTCATTATTGTTCGGTACATTGATGAAAAATGGACTAATTCTGGTCACTCTATTGTCCCCTCTGATCCTTATGGTCGTGGCATTGCTCAATTTTGGGCATCTTATATTGACGATAAGTTATACATACATCGAAAGCTTAAGTTATTAGAGAGAGCACTTCAAATTACTTAGTTATATTATGTCTTGAGAATTGTTCTTTATTTTTATATTAGAAGTTTCTGTACCATATTAAGGTACATTTGATAAAGAACAGAACTTGTAATAGTGTTCTGCATTTCATCACCCATATTATATTGTTCATGCTCCAAATATTTAGCCTTGAATTTGTGCTAGAGAGTGTTAGAATCTCACGTTGGTTGAGAGAATAAGTTGTCGTCATGAGCTAGCTGGTGTTAATTTAGGCCTAAGGTCTATTTTCTTAAACAAATCCTTTGTGGTGTTCATGTTTCTCTTTCAAGTGGTTGTAGTAGTATTTACATTTTAATCCATGCTGCAGTGGTTTCCTTTACTCCGTGTCTTAGCGGTTTCCCAAGGAGACGATGCCATAAAGGCAGCACTGGAGCCAGTGATGGATGGTCTGTTGTTGTTGGAAGATGCCTTCAAGAACTGCAGCAAAGGAAAGAAGTTCTTTGGCGGAGACAAAATTGGATACGTGGACATTGCACTTGGCTGTTTCTTGGGCTGGATGAGGGTGACTGAGAAGATGAACAACGTAGCGCTGCTTGATGAAGCCATGACTCCGGGTTTATACAAATGGGCTGAAGATTTTTGTGCTGATAGTTCTGTCAAAGATGTCATGCCTGAAACTGATAAGCTTCTTGAGGCTGCTAAGGCCCTTCTACCCAAAATTAGAGCTGATGCATCTAGCTAAGTCCGTACGTTCTTCCTCTTTCAAGATGTGCTTAGCTTCTGCCTTGGTATCTAGTTTTTATCTCTAGATAAAACCATATGGATGAAAACAACATTTGGTAGTTGAAAGGGTTAATATGGTTGTGTAATAAACTACTAAGAAGTTGAATACATGTTGGTTCATTCTATGTGTCTATTATCACATTTGTGTTAAGTGGAATCAAAGACTCCAAGCATTATACTCCCTCCATTCCAATTTATGTGATGTCGTTTGACCAAACACGAAGTTTAAGAAATATGAGAATACTTTGCAGCGTTCCAAAAAAGGGACTAAATTCATGACACAGAGGTACCACTTGCCGTATTTATGATTATTTTGTAAGCATTAGATGCTTGATAGTGTTTTCCGCAGGAAAAGAGAATCTTATTGATCCTACATTGTTTGTCTAACGAGGTCTAAAGGGACACAAAAAGAATGTCTAATTCTGTGCCAAATTGCTTATCTTTCAAGTTCAGGAGTTGGTTATGGCAACCAGCAGTGTAAAGCTTCTGGAAAGATAACCATTGCAATAAGAAAAATCATAATTTTACTCTCCGTTATACTTTGAGACCGTTCATAGTTATTAGCAAATTATCATGTACTTACCTCGACATCAACAAAGCTCCCGTGAGACATACCAAATCCACCCAATCCGTGTTAAAGTCAAGTTCAAGTACGAGATGATTTGCTAAACGTAAGAGTATGATAACAGAAGGTAAAATACAAATATTCTGTGTTGTCGAAGTTTAAATGGAGCAGTATATGCAGAAACTTCGTCTTGCTTATATGAATGCACTAGAAATGTAATAGCCAATTCGAAAAGTTTTACTAGATGTAATTCAACAAAAATTACTCTTATGAATGGACTAAATAAGATTGTTTTCTTAGAACTTACATGTTTTACGTACAAACAGCAAAGCATTATGCAAGATAGCACATAATACATATTTGTTTATCATAAGATTGTGCACTAAAATATTAATTTGATGGTACCATTACAGAAAAATAATGTAGTTGTGGAGCTTTATGGTCTATAAGATGCCAAATATGTTCTTGGTATTTTAAGTCAAATTGTTCTTAAAAACTATCATCCAGCAAGAAGTACACTTTGGCAACATCTGAGGAAGGTATTATCTAATTTAACTTAATAGAATGGTCCTTAATGTATGGGGTCGGACTATTTTGGTGCTTGAATATCGTAACCTTTACGAGTACCTTTGTGTTAGACGTTAAGACCATGAGAAGAAGTGATGTATATACAGTGACAGATCCATAATTTTAAATATTTAAAACATAGTACAACATGTTGATTACTTAGTAGCAAGGACAAACCGGCCTAATTTACTAGATAAAACTTATGTGCAAGAAGCATCAAATGCTGACTGATATTTCATTTAAAAAAGAGAGTGTTGAACTCTGCTTATTAGTCATTCCTTCAATAGTAGTTGTCGAGGAAGTTGGCTATGGCAACAAACAGTGTAAAGCTTCTAGGTTCATGGGCAAGTCCATATGTGAACCGGGTTGAAATAGCCCTCAAGATAAAGTCTATTGAGTTTGAGTTTATACAAGAAAATACGTTAAACAAAAGTGAGCTGCTCCTCAAATCCAACCCTGTTTACAAGAAAATCCCAGTCCTGTTCCATGACGAAAAGCCTATATGTGAGTCCCTTGTCATCCTTCAGTACATGGACGAAGCTTGGCCGAACAGTCCCTCACTTCTTCCTTCTGATCGCTATGATCGTGCCATAGCACGGTTTTGGTCATCCTATATAGATGAAAAGGTGAAAACTTATTTCATATCTCATCTCATGTCCTATAATTGGTAATAGTTGAATTTGTAGCTTATTGGAAGCGACTTCTCTACCTCTGAGGTCCGCGTACACGGGGTATGTTATAGCTAAATTTGCAACTATGTTGTAGCTAAATTTGTAACTACTAAGCATGGCATATTGTTTGGAATTTATGGTTAATTTCACGTATGAACACTGAACTTATTATTTAGTAAATGAACGTTACCATACTTGAAAAGTCGTTTGGATGAGTAGTTAAGTTCATCAAAGTTTCTTCTTGTTTTATCCATTTTCTTGAAAATCAATAAGTTTGTGTACTGGAATTGTCCATTAAATCTGAAGAAAATGGTTGCAGTGGTATCTGTTGGTAGTGGAGTATCAGAAAGCGGAAGCAAAAGAAGCAAAAACAGCTGCGGTGGAGAAAATGTCTGAAGGGAATTTGCTGTTAGAAGAAGCTTTTATCAAGATCAGCAAAGGTAAATCTTTCTTTGGTGGAGATAGAATTGGTTACCTTGACATTGTCCTTGGAAGTTTACTCGGCTGGGTGAAGGCCTTCGAGATAATGGATGAAATGAAGATACTAGATGAAACCAAGATGCCTAGACTAGCTGAATGGTATAAGAGGTTTTGCTCAGACAAAGTTGTAAAGGATATCATTCCACAGCCTGAGAAACTTGTGGAAATTTATCGCAAGTATCTTAAGATGAAGAAAGCTACCTCAGATTAATAATGTTGCTCATTTCTCTGTCAGTCTTTTGTTAAGGAAAGTGTCTCTTGTTTAAACGGATGAAAATAAAAAAAGTTTGTTGTTATAAATGTACTGTACAAGCACTCCTCGATAGAGACTCGTATATGCTGATTTATATCAAGGATAAATACTTCATATGCTTTAATGAATTGCAGACTCCAAGACTAGCATATGCTTTAATGAACTCGGAGTCTAGCATCAAGTACTTATGTAACTTTGTATTCTCAAGATGAAGTTGGTGTGAAAGATGATATTCTAGAAATGAGTTTGAAAGTTGAACTTGATGGTTTCAACGTTTTGTACTATGATTTAGCTGCGGGTTCAAAATATTGTAGCTTTTTGACATGTATACTTATGCTCCAAATCAAAATACTATGTTCAGCTGAACACGTAGGCCGTAGCATCTAAGCTTCAAAGCATGAATCTCATTGCTAACATAGGCCTGCAATGTTGTGTGACCATGTCAAAGTCATCTTAGTATTTTCTCAAACTCGTCCCAATCTATTGCTTTCGTGCTTCACAAAAAAAATCGAAGTCATCTTAGTATTCTATGTTTGCTATAAATTATAATTGGTCGTTTTGTAGGTGGGATAAGGTGAGATGTCCCAAAATTATGCTTCCTTATCATTTTACATAGGATCATATTCTCGATAAGTTATGTTATGTAAATGAAACTTTTGTTTAGAAAAAAGAACAAAATAAAGAATAGAAAAGCATAGAAGGCATAAATTGAAATTCAAAATCCGTTTTATGTTTTATACTTGTAAAGGATATTTTTGGTATTTACAATATGCCTTCATATAAGATGCCAAAGATGATATTGGTACTTAAGTCAATTATATCAATACAAAAATATTGTACACATTTTCCCACCTACAATTTTGTTTATTTCCTCCGTCCTAATTAATGTGACTACATAGAGCAGATAGATACCAAAGCATACAATATATAGTTTCTCCTCTAAAAATGACTTTTTCCATCGAGGAATGCATTAGATATTTACCTAACCAAGTAGGTCCTTGAGCAGATCCCATGTTAACCCCAGCCTTTAACTAGAAAAGTAAATGTTTGAGCTTGTGACACTTTCTTTTTAATCAGTTCCAAAGAGAATGACAACATATTTTATATTTAGTAACAACCTATTTAACTTTAAACTACTCATTTTACTCTTAATGAGATGATTTATAGTCACATGATTATACGTGACTTGTTTTTTATCACGAGTTTCAAAAATCTTTCTTTTTTTTCTTAAATACCAAGTCAAACAACATCAAATAAATTAGGATGAGGGAGTATTTCAGAGCAGGGACATTTTGGCAAAATCTGAAAAATGTAGAACTCTAATCCTCCAACAAGATAAAACTAACTTAACAAAACACAAATTGATAGGAATTGATCTTAGCTTTTTGGTTTTCACTTGGTCTTCGGAGTCCGTATTGGAGGTCCGACTAAATACGGATTGTGCATTGCAAGAGTCCATTTGGATGAGAGTCCCAACCTTTTAGCTAAATCATTTGAGAGTTCTTGGTACTTTATATCAATAAACCTACCATATTGTTTATCCCTCTGTCCGAATTTATGTAACACACTTTTTTTTTCGTCAGTGTTAAAAAGAATGATGTATTTCTATATTTAAAATGTTCATTTTACACTTAATGAGATGATTTATAGTCACATTAACATTTATGACTTGTTTTGTATCATAAGGTTCAAAAGTCTTTCTGTAGTTATTAAACTTCGCTCCAAATCAAACAACATCAAATAAATTGGGACGAGAAAGTATTTCGTAGCAAGGACAAACCGGCCTAATTTACTAGATACAACTTATGTGCAAGAAGCATCAAATGCCGACTGATATTTCATAAACAAAATAGTGTCGAACTCTGCTTATTAGTAGTTTCTACAATATTAGTTATTCAGGAAGCTAGCCATGGCAACAAATAGTGTAAAGCTTCTAGGAACATGGGCATGTCCGTACGTGAACCGGGTTGAAATAGCCCTCAAGATGAAGTCTATTGAGTCTGAGTTTATACAAGAAAATGGATTAAACAAAAGTGAGCTGCTTCTCAAATCCAACCCTGTTTCCAAGAAAATCCCAGTCCTGCTCCACGACGAAAAGCCTATCTGTGAGTCCCTTGTCATCGTTCAGTACATCAATGAAGCTTGGCCAAAAGGTCCCTCCATTCTTCCTTCTGATCCCTATGATCGTGCCATAGCACGGTTTTGGTCAGCGTATATAGATGAAAAGGTGAAGACTTATTTCATATCTGATCATCTCATGTCCTATAATTGGTAATAGTTGAATTTGTAACTTATTGAAAACTTCTCTATCTCTGAGATCGGAGTAAGGTCTATGTACATCGGACAGGTTGTAGCTAAATTTAACTACTGAGCTTGACATGTTGTTTGGAGTAGCATTTAAACTTTATGGTTAATTTCACGTATAATCACTGAACTTATGACTTAGTAAATGAAGGTTACCACACTCGAAAAGTCGTTTGGATGAATAAAGTTTCTTCTTGTTTACCCCTTTTCTTGAAAAATCAATAAGTTTGTTTACTGGAATTGTCTATTAAATCTGAAGAAAATGGTTGCAGTGGTATCCATTGGTAACGGAGTGTAGGAACGCGGAAGGAAAGAAAGCAAAAGCAGCCGCGGTGGAGAAAATGTCTGAAGGGAGTTTGCTGTTGGAAGAAGCTTTTATCAAGATCAGCAAAGGTAAATCTTTCTTTGGCGGAGATAGAATTGGTTACGTTGACATTGTTCTTGGAAGTTTACTCGGATGGATAAAGGCCACCGAGGTAATGGATGAAATGAAGATACTAGATGAAACCAAGATGCCTAGACTAGCTGAATGGGATAAGAGGTTTTGCTCAGACAAAGTTGTAAAGGATATCATTCCACAGCCTGAGAAACTTGTGGAAATTTATCGCAAGTATCTTAAGATGAAGAAAGCTACCTCAGATTAATAATGTTACTCATTTCTCTGTCTGTCTCTTTGATTAAACAGATGAAAATAAAACAAGTTTGTTGTTATTCATGTACTACACAAAACGGATGAAAATAAAATAAGTTTGTTGTTATTAATGTGCTACAAACGCTCCTCGATAGAGACTGGTATATGCTGATCTATATCAAGCATAAATACTTCATATGCTTTAGTGAACTCGGAGTCTAGCATCAAGATGAGGTTGGTGTCAAAGATGATATTCCAGAGAAAAATTTGAAATTTGAACTTTATGGTTTCAACATTAACTTAAAGTTCTTACCGCTAAACTCATTGTACTATCATTTAGCTGCGGATTCAAAATATTGTAGTTTTTTGACATGTATATTTATGCTCCGTGTCAAAATACTAGGTCCAGTTGCACCTGTAGCGTCTAAGCTTTATCCGGCTATCAATATTGTTGAAAATTACTTTTAGTTACTGCACTAGCTTTAAGATAAATTTGAATTTAAAATTTTAGTTAAGTTATTGAGATATTTTAGATTATTTTAAAATTCAAATTATGCAGAATTTTATTTTATGTTGGCTATTTAAAGCGACTTAATGCTTAATAAAATTATTGAAAGTCATTTCAATACTGTCTCATTCATCCTTTAAAAAACCCAACAAATATGTCTAATTAAATTTGCTTCAAAGTTGGAATCACATACGCTGATATAGGCCTGCAATGTTGTGTGACCATGTCAAAGTCATCTTAGTATTTTCTCAAACTAGTCCCAATCTATTGCTTTCTTGTTTCACAACAAAAAACAAAGTCATCTTAGTATTCTATGTTTGCTATAAATTATAATTGGTCATTTTATATGCGGTATAAGGTGAGATATCCCATGATTAAGTCTGAGACAATATTTTATACTGTGTTTGGTAGACGGTTTTGAATTTATCCGGTGGGATATCCCGTCCAACTTGCTGAGTATTTCGCTACTTAAAAAACATTCTTTTCCCGCTGAGTTCCCAATGAAAAATGTTCAATGTCTATTTCCACATAAATTTTGGTTGAACCAGTGGAAAACGAAAAATAAAATGAGGACATCTCCTATTATTTTAGTGACAATCTATTTTCCGCCTTGCATTTTCCCACTGAGTTGGTTTAGTGGGTAATGAATGGGAATATCATGATCTGTAGTATAATTTTTCATTGATTCATGGTCGGAAAAATCTTTGTTTCTAGTAGTGTTTTATCCCATCTCTCAGGTGGAATAAATTAGTTTAAGAATTATAATCTCGCATTCTTCAAAATTCTTGACAGGTGTGTGCCGAATCCTCCAAAAATAGTGTGTTTTTAAAAGATCTGTGCGGCAACATTTTTGGAGAGTCTGAACAACTTAGATCCAGGATAAATTAATCCGCATACCAAACAACCCCTAAATATATGTCATGTATTCAACCTTGGTGTGATGCCACCTAAGTTCTTTTAGTATATGCCAAGTTAGACAATTGTTTAGCTTAGTTATACCATTCCTGGAGTGAATTACTAAGTTGCTAAAGCATATAAATCTTGATAAACTTTTGCAATTTCACCAAGTGAATTATCAACAATAATATTTTAGTCATGGCAACAAATATTGTTAAGGTTCTAGGTACACAAGCAAGTCCATTTGCAATTAGAGTTTTAATTGCTCTTAATATTAAGTCTGTGGATTATGAATTCATTCAAGAAGATTTGTCCAATAAAAGTGAGCTTCTACTCAAGTCCAACCCTGTTCATAAGAAAATCCCAGTACTCATTCATGGTGACAACACTATTTGTGAGTCCTCTATCATCGTCCAATACATCGATGAGACGTGGACTAATGGACCCTCCATTCTTCCTTCTAATCCTCATGATCGTGCCATCGCGAGGTTTTGGGTTGCCTACATAGATGACAAGGTATTAGTTTATGTTTTTGTCACATAAAGTAAACGAATAGATATACGTACAAAGTGCCACATTAATAGTTAAAATGAAAATTAACCTACATATAAGGAGTAGGATACTTCTATATATACTTTTACAAAAGCTACATATAGCTTTGATCTATTTATCCAGCTAGAATTCAAATAGAAACGAAGGAAAATGAGTGTGTGTAAGACAGAACAAAATTTTATTTTAATTCCAAGTTTTACTAAAAAACTTTTCTTGGCAAGCCACAATAATTGCACCTATTAAAGCAACTAAAAGGATTATTGAAATAAGTTCAAATGGGGGGAAAATTTGTTGATAAATGAATTCCAATTTGTTGATTGTTACTTCGAAGATTTTGCTCTATAATGTGGTTTGATCTTGTAGTCCAAATAATCTCGTACCATGATGTATCTGAAATAATAGTAATTGGTGAAATAAAAAGAATTTACAAACCATTGAAGTAATTCCATCTCCTACGGTCCAAATATGAAAATCCTTGTAATAATCCTTGTTCATAAATATATCGTTTTAGTTAACAAAGTTCGATTACTTTTATGGCGAAATGGAATTAATTTGCGACTAAACTTGCAGTGGTTACCTTTGATGTCTGATCTTGGAAAATCACAAGGAGAAGAGGCAAAATTGGAAGCACAAGAGAAACTACAAGAGGCATTGGTGCCTTTAGAAGAGGCATTTGTTAAGTGTAGCAAAGGGAAATCTTTTTTTGGTGGAGACAATATTGGTTACATAGACATTGCTTTAGGGTGCATTTTGGGCTGGATAAAGGCAATCAAAATTGTGTTAGGAATTGAAATATTTGATGTAAAAAAGACCCCTGGCTTGTTTTATTGGATTGATAGATTCTTGGAAGACAAATATGTTAAGAAAAATGGCATATTGGAGCCAGAGACACTTGTTGAGATACTCAAGTTACATTTGGCCAAAAGAGAGGCTCCTAATGCAAACTAAAGATGATGTTTTTCATTTGTTTTTTGGGATAATAAAGATTGTCTGGTGAAGCGTCATTTGCTACAGACTCTGTTGCTACAGTTGCTCATCCTTTTCAAAAATGTTGGCCTGTGTGTAGGATTAATATGCTTGTTTACTTGGCTTCACAGATCAAGATTGTAAAGCTAATTAATATACTTAACTTTCTGTTGCTCGTCCTTTTTAAAAATGTTGGCGTTTGTGTAGGATTAATATGCTTGTTTACTTGGCATCACAAAGATCAAGCTTGTAAAACTAATTAATATGTTGACTTTTATATACCTAAACTTGTCATTCAAGTGATATCATTGCTTTTGACTTTAACGATGTCACTACGGTTAAAAAGTAAAGTATATAATACATATACTAAAATAACAGACATTTTAAACTCATAAGTTCTAGATCCTGAGCAATTCGTGTTTATATCAAAAACACAATTAAACTAAACTTATTGACAAAGCCACAAATCCATGGGAGGCTAGTTATTTGCAACCAAATCAGCATAACTTAGTAGTCAGGTTAATTTAGATTTGTGTCAGATAGGTTTACTGAAGAGGAAAATACTTTCGTTTAAGAAGTTTATATTAACACATGAAACTTCTGATTAAGAACAAAAAAAAATTAACCATCTCATGATAAATAGTTCTCTAAAAATTTAAATCTACATTTTACAAAAGACAAATTAGTACCATACCATTACATCATTTTTTGATGCAAGTGGGATATTTCAATTCATGTGTGACAATACAAGATTGATTATATATGTGAGACAATAATATTTACCTTTATGAAAATGTGAGTAGTGCATCCTGGCATAGCCAAATGGGGCAAGTAGAAACAACACTCACTTTAGATGGATTAGGAATAATTTATATCCACTTTTTGAGTCTTCCCAAAGTTAATTTGAAATATATCAATATTTCCTAACAATACCAAGTCTAATTTGGTCTTTGTTCTTTTCCGAGAATTCAGCCTAAGTTTACGATTCAACAGAATTCAGTTGTTTAAAGTTAAATTTAAGAACATTACACGTGTGTCAATGCTTTATAAATTGAATTGGATACACATTTTGAAAGGTTTACTCAACTCAAAATTCATATTGTTTAAGTTATGAGTCATTAAGACCATTATCAATTATCTAATATAGTTTGATTTGATACAATGTTGAAGTTTTTTTTTTTTTTTTTGAAGATTGTGATCTTAAAGGATTGTAATATTTTTGTGAAAGATTTTAAATATGGTATAATACTTGTGTGACTATAAAACATTTTAATAGGGGAAACAAAAAGGAAAGTTAAAGTTTTTCTTAAAAAAAAAAAAGTTATCACCCTATTTTGCAACAAATTAAAAAAAATACTGTCATATATATTGAAACGAAGAAAATATTTTTGACAAGTGCACGGATGCCATATTTTGAGACCATCTCTAAAGCATAGGCAAAAGTTATACTTTTTTAATTATAAAATTAGCCATTTTGGAATCAAGCCCAAATATACACTATTGAAGCTGCAAAAATTCACATCTAAACCAACAAATTTATCAAAAATTTGTCATATTTGTGCAAGTAACTCACACATTTTTCTCTGAACTTTAAACATACAAGATTAAAATTTGGTTACTACAAACATTTTGGAAGCAAGCAAACTTCACACATTTCTTTTTTGAGGTCAAGGCCAGGTCAGGTTTCAAGTTCGGTCTAATCTTAAGGTTGAGGGTCACGTCAAGATTGAGTTTAGATCCCAGGTTAGGATCGTGTCCCGTGTTGGTACTAAATTCGGTGTCAAATTGGGGATCAAAATATTTATTTAAATTTGGGATCATAATATTTGCATATATTATACTTAAATATCCTTGAAATAATATTTTCTCCTTACTAATTGAACATCAAAAAATAAAGAAGAAAATTACTTATTTTCTAGGGAAATACATTCCTTTGTACTGAACACAGCTATATATGATGCATATCATTACTAATTATGATTTAACTAGTGATAAATGTCGTGTTTTACACAGACTCAATATATATTTTTTCTCGATTTATGTAATATGGACAAAATTTGAAGGATCAAAAAATTTTAATATAATTTCTAGATATTTTAATTTGTTAATTACTTGATTTATTAATATTTTTTTTATATAGTTTTCAAATAATACATATTATTCTATCCATCCCAATTTAATAGAATTTCGATAATCAATTGAACTTTTTATGTATCTTTTAAATATTTGAATTTGTTAATTATTGTGAATTAAAATATTTTTTACGTAATTATAAATAATATATCCATTTGTTCCAATTTATGCGACACTAGAATTTCGAAAGTCAATTGAATTATCTATACGTCTTTTAAATATTTCTAAATTGTTAATTATTGAGATTTACAGTATTTTTACATCGTTTCCAAATGCAAGTTACTTTCTCTGTCCCATTTTATATAGTATCAATAGACACAATCAACTTTTTACATGTCTTTTAAATATTTTAAATTGTTAATTATTATTAATTTATAATAGATTTTCACAGTATGTATGTGTGTATATATATATATATATATATATATGCACACACAAAAAAAAATTAGATAGATAAATTAAAACAGAAAAATCACAGGAAATTACCAAACTACTTTAAAGCGCCAAAGCAGGCATTTTGTCCTATTGTCTGCGGCACTTACATCACCATACTAGCATGGGCCAACGTATGTACCTTTTTTTCGATTTATGTGAAATTAATAAAATTTTGAGAGTCAATTAAACTTTAATATGATCTTTAGATATTTTAAGTTGTTAATTGTTGTGATTTATGATTTTTTTATGTAATTTTAAAATAATATATGTTACTTTCTTTATCCCAATTTATGTGGGGCCGATAAATTTCTTTAAAAATTATGATTTATATCTCTTTTACATCATTTCTAACAATATATGTTACTCATTTATCCATATTTATGCGGCATCACCTCAAGAGTCAGTCAAATTTTTATGTCTTTTAAATATTTTTATTTGTTAATTATTGTGATTTATATTTTTTTTACGTAATCTGGAAATAATTATATTACTCCCTTTGTGACAATATATGTAACACAAATAGACTTTCAAAAGTCAATCAAATATTGTTAATTATTGATATGTATAATACTTTCTGAGTAGTTTTCAATTAAATAATACATGTTAATCCTTTTGTCACAATTAATGTGATACTGATAGAGTAATTTCAACAATTAATCAATTATATATATTAAAATATTTTAAGTTGTAGTAAGAATATTAAATTTTTTGAATTTAGAAATATTAGACTTTCATAAAAAAAATTATAGCTTAAAAGTAGAAACCATGATTGAAAAGTTCTAGATGAACTCTTACTATTCATAAACTATTCTTTCAAAGATTATATAATATATTTGAATATATTTAATTTAAATATTAAATAATACTATTAATAATAATGGTAGCAGATTACGGTTACTACGAGACTTTTAGAAAAAAAAAAATTGACTCAATTAATATTTAATTTAAATATTAGCTATATATAATAAGAGAGAGTAGTTTATATATAAACTAAGTGACCAGTTATTAAAAACTCATTTTGAAATTTTAGGACAAAGCTAATATATTTTGTAGTAACAAAATTTTGAATTTAAAAATAGTAGACTATAAAAAAAAATTGTATAGCTTAAGAGTAGAAACTCATGACTGAAGTTCTAGATAAACGCTTACTATTTCATAAACTTATTATTTTATGAGACTGTCTAGATAAATGTATTGTGACAACGACAACAATAAATGAGGTTGAAATTTTGATTTTTATTGAAATGTATATTACTTTAAAAAAAAATTCTCATATGATTTTCAAATTTAAGTTGGAATAAAATTTTAACTTATTTGACAAATAGGCCTTCACCCGCTACTCTATTTTGATTCAAAATTTTCAATATTATTGCTTTCGCCTTCGGCTGCTTCTAGAATATTTTGGACTGTTTTTTTTTTTTGTAAATTTTTATTTCAGTGCAGGTAATATTTTTTAATTATCTGATTTTACTTTTTTCTTTAAAATTTTTTTGTGCATTGTGAAATTTTGCTTAACTCCTAGGTAGGGGTGTACAGAACCAAATCGTAAACCGCATCAAACCGACAAACCGAACCAATCCGCAAAAAAAAATCGCTTAGTGGTTTGGTTTGGTATTGACGAAAAAAAATCGACTATATTTGGTTTGGTTTGGTTTTAATTTTAAAAAACCAAATCGAGGTCAAACCAACCTGACATTATATATATAATTTTTAATTTTTTTTATATATAAATCGTATTTATTAGGCACAAGACACAAGACACAAGACACAAGACAAGAGTATGGGTAGTATGTTTTTTTCTTTTGGAAAAAAGGGCAGCACACTTTTTTGACTACTTTCATGCTTTCTAACAAAACAAGAGTATGGGCAGACTACTTGAATATAAATAAAAACAA
>JAOTQR010000086.1:2131145-2143092 GCA_025774065.1 Solanum ossicruentum
ACAGAATATCTGATTGGCATCGTATCCCTATAATTGATCCTATAATTCTTAAATCCCTATAATTAAGGATTCTAACATTTTCTTATAGGATCTCTGTACCTTTGAAGCTCAGAGAGAAACCATAGTTACTTTTGGGAGATTTTGTAGGATTTCACCATTGAGTGTCCATTTTCTTTCCTAAGGACTCCTTAATTATGTATTTGTTTTCCTTTCATCTGGTGTTTTCCATTTTTAGCATGAGTAGCTAAACTCCATAGCTTGAGTTGTAGACTCTTATGTCATCAATATGAATGCGCATTCATTTATCTTGCCTATTATTACTTGGATTTTGATTATCTACCTATTTATATTTTTATTTGTAAATTTTGTGTTTGCAAACACTAAATTAAGCCCTACAACATCCTTTTCTTGCTTGGAAAAGTAAAAACTGGGGTATTGAACAAGTAGCAAAGAATAGAGTATATCTAGAGTTATTTTTCTTGATTAACGGCTCGAACTAGGACTAAGGACATTCGTACTTGGATTTATTAATTGGGTTTAAGTATTTCTTTCTCTTGAGTTTGGAAGAACTTGCAGGTATTAACTTGCTAGAATAGGAAAATTCTTGTAAGTGGTTTTGAGTTGAGTCATAATCATCAATCCTATGTATGCAAGCAAGATGCATTTATTCGTGAAACAGAGATGCCCTATTGATATGTATGTAAGCAAGATACTTATATTCATGAAACGGAGATGCTATATTCATGAAACGGAGATGCCATATTGAAGTTACGACGGCAGTTCCTTTTAAAATAAAAAACAAGTCATACTTTCTTGCATTCCAAGTGTTCGAGTAAATTCCTAGCTTTAGTAAAATAGCCTGGTTTTAGATTTAATTGTTCACTCACTTTCTTGTTTGAAGATAACTTAGAAATTCAAGAACCTTGACCTATATTCACTTCTCGTGGGATCAATCTCAACCTTTGTTGGATTTGTTTTTTCTACGACTGTACTACATTTCATTTTGAAGCGTAGGATTGATGTGACCAAAAAGCCACAATGTTTGCGAGTAATTATTACTCAATTTTAGGCTTTTAGTTTCTCGGGAAGAGATTTATGGTCTTCCATATAATATCTTGGACAACATAGTTGCGTCAGTAGCTCTGCCGTGTGTTGCTGATTTCATGTTCCAAGTTCTCATCTTTTTTCCTAAGGCTCTGATTTTGATGATTTTACTTTTTAAGTGATTGAACGTGTTTGGTCATTTTGTATGTACTTTGAATTTTTTTTTTTTTTTAAAAGTACTGATATATGCTTTGGTTTATTGAGAATTTGGATTGAACTTTCTGGAAATTGCCTGCGAGCTATATTTGTTTGTGTTATTTGCTTCAATGGTATGACGTGTTTGTGTAATCAGTACAGGAGACAGTTTTGAATGATGGACAAGAAGAAATATCTGATTGAATCGTAGCATTTCGCACTCTACAAGAAGGTAGGGCAAGGAACAGGTGTCTGGGTTCATTGCTCTCTTTGTATTCTCTAAATGAAATTGCTACTGTCAAAATCCTAGACTCTGAGCTTGATAATTGCAATCTCGTAATATTTCTCTGTTTTATTTTCTTTATTTTGTCAACTGCTTTATCTAGAAGGTCAAGATTATATATATTTTATTTTCTGCTTATGGGTTTTTGAGACGAGGGTTTCCAGGAAACAGTCTCTCTACTTCTAGGAGGTAGTGGTAAGGTCTGACACCACTTGTGGGATTCCACTGGGTATGTTGTTGTTGTATTTTTAATTTATTTAATTGAGATATTCAAGTAGACACTCTATATAAAATTCTATGCTTTTATGTGCTTGGTCCCAAATTGCATTGACAATTATTGAGTGAAGGAAAAGAAAAGACATTATTGTATGGAATTTTATGTCATCTATGTTGTGATGCAAGATATCATGCCGTGAAACTTCGATATTGAACGATACAACACTATGACAGAGATGTTCTAGCCTTGCTTTCCAATGTAACTAAATTTCATTTGGCGAGAACATATAGGTGGCACATGTTATACATGCTAATTTGGTATTGAAAATGGTATTTGAAGTGGATGCTTGATATTTTTTATTAACCTCTTGATGTTGACATATTTTTTGAAAAAAAAGGGATGATATGTATAGTAACGGTTTACCCTCAAATGAGCATGTCACAAAATTATTCTGCTACTTCTCTTTTGAAGAGGTTTTGGATGCCCCAACAACAATGTCTTTAACAATTAAGTTGTTTCCCTGAGTTGTGGTTCATAGTCCTTACTGGTTCATTAGCTGAAACTTGAAGTAGAGAAGCTACAAAGTTTTTCTTTCAATCTTCTAGCAGATTGTATATAGTGTATTTTCTATATTGCTTATTCCTCCAGTAATTTGATCTCCCGTATATCTTCACTGCACCCTCAGATTGGTCACATGTGCATGTAAAAATCAACTGTCTTGATTTATCCCTGTGGCTGTGAAGGTTTGCTGATGTGGCATGTTTGGAGCTTAAGAGGACACGAGTGCACAGGCAAATTTATCATTGGTCGCATAAACCCATGACAGCATAATTTATTCGGTCCATTCAATCAGTCAGTTGGGTAAAAATAAAATAAGAACAAAGTTCCCACTTTCTCAATGGGAATTTGGGGGATAAGTGCTAGGAGGAGGAATTGGCTTGGCCTCTGCAGCATCAGTTGGAGAATGAGTAGACAGTCATTCAAGCAAATTGGCCGAAGAACATTTTCAGACTCTTACACTGTCAATAGTGACAATTCTGTCTTGCCAGTGTTGATTATCGGTGCAGGTCCAGTTGGGTTGGTTCTCTCCCTACTTTTGACGAAACTAGGTACTTTCTTGAAAACCCCCCATCCCACATTGGAAAATATTATTTTTCCCATGGTCGATTGAATATAAAAGCTTAAGATGAAGTACAAATAAGTGATATGGAGCAACAGTTGTGATGTTCGCGAAGGAAAATGATTAAAATCATAAGTGAGGGGTCAAAAGTTTTTTCCTTTAAGAAAGAAGTTTCAAATCCCCAGCTAACCTAATGCCAAAGGAAAATAACTTTCTGCATACCAAATGCACTCAGCTTATTGTCAAGCTCTGGATTCTGGGGTTCTCTTTTTGAAATTTGTACAGTCATTTCTGTTGGTATTCTTGTTTGAATTCTGGAATTTTTCCTTGAACTCCTTTAGGTGTAAAATGTGCAATCTTAGAGAAGAACAAGGCCTTCTCCACACATCCTCAAGCACACTTCATCAACAACCGGTCTATGGAGGTTGGTTTTGTCATTTGGAAACATGCCTTTTTGCCTTTTCTTCTGATGCATAGAAAGATGCTGACATTTGAGAGTGCATTGATTGAAAAACCTTTGTTTTGATGTAGCTATTGTTTCTAGGTGTTTCGCAAATTGGATGGTCTTGGAGATGAGATTCTACGGTCTCAACCGCCAGTGGAGTTTTGGAGAAAGTTTATATACTGTACTTCACTGACGGGACCTGTTTTAGGTGTTGTGGATCATATGCAACCTCAAGGTAGGATTTAAATATGTGATTTTATAAGAGATTTTTTTTTCTAGATCTGTTGCAAATGGCTTTGCTGTATGTCAATATATTAGTCAAGATTATTGTTATTGCAAATTAAATACTCTGTCAAGTTTTATGTTAACTGGTCCAAAAGTAATGCAAAATTAAGAAGTGACTATGACAGGCTTTTCAAGCAATTTATGTCGTAACAAAATGTTATAGTAGCTCTTCTACTTCTCAAAATGGACACTGCAACTTAGTTTTCGCTTTCTTAACATGCCACTGAATACAAAACATTACATGGGACAATTTGCACTTACTGGTTCCTAAGTCATCAAACTACATTTTGTTCACCTCAGATCCTCTTAAAATATGAAATGGAATACTTGTACCGAATCCCAATCAGAGAAGATATCACTGAATAAATAATGTGAGTTCATATGTGAATTCTGTTTTGAAAGATAAATTGCAATTTAGATTGAAATTTCAAGTGATCAAATCCATGAAAAACTGGCAGGCGTATCCACTGTTATTATTACATGAGCGCTTCAGACTTGTCTACGTACAAATGGATAGTATGTATCCTTGAATGAGATGGGGAGAGTAGTATGATATTGATCTTAGTAGATACATTTATTGCATCACAATTTTATTGATTTGCTTTGTTGAAGATACATCTTAAATGCTTACTTATGACTGTTTTCTTTTCTGCAAACCTTTTCCCTTTTGTTGTCAGATTTTGATCAGATTGTGAGTCCTGTCTCTGTTGCACACTTCTCCCAGTACAAGCTCTCCAGATTGCTGCTTAAGCACCTTAAGAAACTTGGTTTCCATATGATAAACTCTGAAAAGCGTGAGCATGGCTCTATTGGCGAGAGGGAGATCTTAATGGGGCATGAATGCATTGCAATCAATGGTGCTGAGCATGGTGTCACTGTAGCAGCCTCTTTCCTTTCTGAAGGGAAGTATATAACAAGAGATATTCAGTGCCATTTCCTTGTTGGTACAGATGGTGCTGGAAGTAGTGTCAGAAAGTCCTTAGGAATTAACATGATAGGTGAAAAGGACTTACAAAAGCTTGTTAGTGTGCACTTCTTGAGCCAAGAGTTAGGGCAGTATCTCATTAAAGAAAGACCCGGCATGCTGTTTTTCATCTTTAATAAAGATGCTATTGGTGTTCTTGTTGCCCATGATCTCAAGCAAGGGGAATTTGTCCTGCAGGTAAACCTGTTTTGGAATATGTCCGAAACTGCCATATCTATTATATCCACCTTCTTGTATTATTAAATCTAAATCTGTTGACATTGGTTAGCAGTATTTTGATAGCACTGGTAAAAAATTTGCAGGTACCATTTTATCCACCTCAACAGAAGCTTGAGGACTTTAGTTCTGAGGTGTTTCTCTACTCTTTTCATGGAATTTTTTTGTGTACTCTATTAGTCCAATAATCGCGTTTAGTGGAAGAGGATGAATCAGTGGGTTTATGTTCTCATAATTCATTTATTTGGTGTACCACATATGGGTGCTATGGCTGCAGTGCATGACATTTGTACCAATATTCTTTATTTACCATGTTGTTCTTTGGGCTTCATAAATGGTTGTAGATGTGTAAGAGATTGATTTTCAAATTGGTTGGCCTAGAGCTCGCAGACGTCAACGTGATGGATATTAAGCCTTGGGTGATGCATGCTGAAGTAGCTGAGAAGTTTCTATCTTGTAACAACAGGATAATACTTGCTGGTGATGCAGCTCATCGGTTTCCTCCTGCTGGTGGTTTTGGTATGCAATCCTTTTTGTGCATGTATCAAGTTTTCGTTATGTCAACTTAAAACTGGTAATTGTTACCTTTCTTAAAAAGTGGTATCATCTAGTTGTGTCTTGGATATTATTAAGAATAAACTTTTCGCCATTCCTTTTTCTCTTGGGAGGGTTGGGGACAGGAGAGAAGACATATCAATGCAGTGCAGTGTTTTTTTGCCATTGATTCATACAAGACTCTTTCTGAAAATGTTGATGTAAATGTAAAAATTGCAAAGTTATTTCTGTGGGAGGGGGATAAATGATATCCACATAGGAAAAAATATCGGAGCTATAATCAAGCTTAATTAAGCTCAAGAGAGCATTTGTTGGTTGGAGGACATCTGAACTGCAATCAGTCTCCTCATTATGATGTTAGTAACTATGCATTGCACTGGTGATATTGACACAGTTGATTTGTATCTGATTATATGTAGAGAACCTGATTGACATATGGTAATTTTTAAAGGACATAATCAATTAAGTTTGTAATAGTGTTTCCTATCTAACAATTAACCTCTTAGATGATATGGTTCACACAATTCAATACGTAATCAAAGTGTGTCCATGTTCTTTCTCTCATTGCTACCTGTCAAAAGTAAGTTCCTGGGGAACACTTGAAGGAATTCTAAAGACATAATGCTACCAAAGGGTGTGACATAACTATTACTGAAGTGGGTATAAATTTTGGAAACCAGGGTTCAAATACCAGCAGTGAGAAAAATGCTAGGCGATTTCCCACCATCTATTTAAGCCTTGATGAATAGAGTTATATGGTACCTGTGTTGGCGGGAAGTAGCAAGTAATTAATGAAATAGTCTAGGTGCACATGCTCTCATCTAGAGCCCACCATTATAAAAAAGACGTAATTAGGTAAAAGATCAGTGCCATTACCCCTCTATAATTGAATGAACATTTCGATGAGAATGTTCGAATATGAGAAAGTATTTCAAAGAGTAAAGGGGAAAGTAAAAAAGAACATGACAATAATTTTCTATCCTGCATGGACAAAAGAACTGGTCTTGACGACTGTTAAATCAGGTAAAGAAAATTTAAGGCGCCATGTGACTTGTGAGATGCATCAAACTCAAGATACTTTTCTATCCTGCAGTAGTTGTTTATTTTAGGATTTAATAGTTGAGACTGGGATAAGGAGATCTGCTCAAGTTACTTTTTTCTTTTATTCAGGGATGAATACTGGTATTCAAGATGCTCATAATCTTGCTTGGAAATTAGCTTCTGTAATCAATGGTGTCTCACCAATATCAATTCTCAACTCTTATGAACTAGAACGCAGTCAGGTATTCATTTCCTCAATTCTTGGTTTCATTATATGGTAGTGTCTATGTATTACGGATTTCTCTGATCTTGTTATTATGAGCTGAAAACACTACTTAAAATGTTTCAGATAGCCCAATTTAATACAGCGCTTAGCGTCCAAAACTTTAAAGCAGCAATGGAAGTTCCTGCTGCACTTGGTCTTGATCCAACTGTAGCAAATGCAGGTAAAGTGAACCTTAAACTTAATTTTATCACATTAAAATTTAATTAAAGACATTGTGTTTTTTCCTGCAGTACATCGAGCTCTTAATGACACTGTTGGTTCCATTCTGCCATATGTACTTCAAAGGACAATATTAGATGGAATATTCAGCATAGGTCGTGCACAACTCTCAGATTTTGTATTGAATGAAAATAATCCACTTGGATTTGCAAGGCTAGCCAAATTAAGACAGATATTTGAAGGAGGACAGAGCCTTCAGCTCCAGTTTCCTGCCGAGGATCTTGGTTTCAGGTTGCATATCTACTTTTGTTATATCCATATTGAAGTTGATTTTTCAATTATTATTGTTTAATCATGGCTCCTATGACTGCTGGATGCTGTCTCAACTCTGAGTAGAACTCCAAAGAAGCCATCTTGGATGTATGCTAGATGATTGTTTCTATTTTAGCTATAACCCTGTTGGAAGCACTTGTTTTCATCAGTACTCTAATCTTGAGATGTTTACATTAGGTATCGGAAAGGAGCATTGGTGTCTGAAGATGATAGTATGTTGAATGTGCATGAAACACCAACAGGACGAAGAAGGGATTATATTCCTTGCTCGGAACCTGGATCAAGGCTCCCTCATATAAATGTTAAACTGCTTTCTAACCCGTCAAGCAAGGTATGGACTCTTCCAAGGGACAAACATTGCCATGGTAGGAGCCAGACTTTGTTAGATCATAGTCTTGTTCGTTCATTTCTTGACAAGTGTGAAGAAGCCAAATAACTGAACCAAAAGGGGGTTCTTTTACCTCTAGCCTTTCTAAAGATTATGATATTCGACTTGCAGCCATCTTGTTTCAAGTTCACATTACTGTTTCTTCCTAACAGAATACAATCTTATGCAGGAAACATTCTCTACTCTGGACCTTGTATCTGGAGATAAGGTTGAGTTTGTCCTTATAATAGCGCCATTGAAGGAGTCCTACTGTCTGGCTCGAGCTGCACTAGAGGTGGCCAACAAATCAAAACTTCCCTTAAAGGTTTGTGTAATGTGGCCTAGCGGAAGTATTGATGGAACCGGAAGAAGTGAGGCTGCATTGACACCCTGGAAATCTTTTGAAGAAATTGTGGAGGTGAAAAGGTTATCAGATTCGCCATCCTGGTGGGACATCTGTCAGATGACAGACAGGGGAGCCATATTAGTAAGACCCGATGAGCACATTGCTTGGCGTACAAAATACAGAATTGCAGATCCCATCATGACGATGAAAAATGTTTTCCACATTGTTACAGGAATTGATTGCATCTGATAGCACCTTTTATGAAACTTTTACCCCATTAATAAATGGTAGGCTTGACACTCCTTCTCTGGTTTACATTAGCTAGAAAACAAGGTTGGAATACTTTGCTTTTCGTTGGCTCGAGTTGCCCAGTACCTATGCTTGCAGGTACTCGTTGGAACAATTGAGATGGAGCAAATTTTCGGACATCACCAAAAGAAGTACCTTTATAATAACAACAGAAAACCAGTTATGCTGGTAACCTTTATTCTTTTAAGTTCTTGTAGTCATAGTGCATTTTGTTCTGGCCTCAATTAGAAGTGAATTGTATTTTATGTATTCATAATTTCATGATGCAGAAGAGACTCAATAAATACTTCTACAATTTTGTAATTAATGTTGAAGGAACAATAAATTATTTCTGAAGGCTAATTCAACTCTTGATGTAGTGTCACGACCCGGACCTCCTAGGGTTGAGGAGTGACATGGCGAATGGGAACTCGAGAGTCTCCAAACAAGTCTCAAAGTATTCAATTTCACATCATTAGTTCGGAAGCGTATACAAAAGTGAACACATAATTCTGAGGGGCGGAAAAGTAGGACTCACACTATGGGGATATCTTAGGGAAAGAGATTAATATGGATTCACGTAACACGTAGCACATAAAGACTAAAGGATGGGTAAGTATGACTCATGTTATGGGGGCAATTCGAGACTTGGATCTTTCACATCATAACATAAATCAAGTCATAAGACTCGTATCCAAACTACATAATGATAGTCAATAGGTAACCAAGCCATAACATAATCGTCAACCATAAGACTTAGCATATAACGTAAAAGAGTTTACAAGATGTCCAACAATGCCTCTAACATAAGATAGGTCGAGGGCCAAGACATACCCCCAGATCTCCACTGTATGACGTCTAGCTTGGATCTCAAGTTTTGCTTGTTGTGGTGAGTCCTATCTTCCAAGGACAAACCACTATTCCTCCACCTATGGTGTTTTACTTATTTCATTTACTTTGAGGGTGAGTCCAGAGAATATCTTGGCCCCCGACCTACCTTACGATTAGAGGCATCATTGGACATCTTGTAAATTCCTTTACGTTTATATGCTTAGCATTATGATTGGAGGTTATGTTTATGATTTTGGCTACCTATTAGTTATTACTATGCGAATTGGTTGTGAGCCTTATGATATGGCTATATATATGAGGTGAAAGATCCTAAGTCCCGGATTTCCCCCATATAGTGAGTCATACTTACCCACCCCTTAGTATTTATGTGCTACGTGCTTTGTGAATTCATGTTACTGCCATTCCCTATGATATCCCCATAGCGTGAGTCCTATTCTCCCGTCCCTTAGAATTATATGCTTACTATTCATTTACGCTTCCGAACCGATGATGTGACTATGGGTACTATGAGGCTTGTTCGGGGACTCTCGGGTTCCCATTCACCATATCACTCCTAGACCCAAGTTCGGGTTGTGACACAAACATACCTTGAAAGTGGTATGGAATAATTAACATCTAATTTAATTGAATGCTATAATTTACACGTTTTACTTTTAATAAGTAGGGTAACTTATGTGTACACTTCATCTTTTTCAAATTCTACTTTGTTTAATTTCACTAGGTACGATATTGTTACAATATATCTTTAAATTCAGTTCTATCTACTTGATATAATTAGGATTTTTTAAAAACTACAGCCAGCAGGTCAATTTCGTTATAGAAATAAAATGGGCTCAAAATGAGCCTTTTATAGCTTTGCACATCAAATAAACATGTTAGCCATACAATAAAATTCAAAAATTCAGTCTAAATCATCCACCGCCTTAGTTGTAACAAAACAGTAGGTGAGAAGTCAAGGTTTCTTGTAAAGAACCTTGCAACTTATTCATTTTCTCTCAATCGATGATGGTTTTCCTGTTGGTTTCGAACCGTCATTTCAGTCTTCTTCTTATGTGGGTCAACAACTATCTCCATGTGATGTACCTTCCATCTCTGACTTTCAGCTCTCAAAGGTAAGACTTTACCCTGCAACTCCTTTTCCCGATCTACTTGATACTTGATGTCTAACTTCTATTTCTTCCTAGGTGTCCTGTCTAGTGAAGTTTGAAATTTGAAAAGACCAGGTACTCTTCTCGCATTTCAGTCTATGTGAGTCCTTCCAGTATACGTACTATTCTTTCCATTTGAGCTAGTTCTTTCTTTTGCTCGTTTTTGCACTTTTTGATGGAAGACTTAGCCTACGCTTAGTTAGTATAGATTGACTAGGCATATTTGCGTAAATATCCTTAACGCGTCGAACATTAGTTGTCATGTTGTTCATCATAAACTTATTTAGTGTTGTCTTTTATCCTCCTTGTCTTTACTCTTAGTGAAGGATTTGACACTTATCCATGTTTAATATTCTCCGTGTGTTGCTTGAAAGTTGATTAAAGGACCAAAATTGTCTGCCTTTCCTATTCAATGGTCATGTTTGTGATAATGTCAACTAACTAATTTGCTTCTCTGAATGTGTGATGTATGTGCATATAAATAATCTCCTTAAGATCTTGAATTTCCTCTATTATGTTAACTATCTCCCAAGGAATCTTCCGTTCATCCTTTAACATCTTAACCATGCTGCGTGAATCCGTTTCAACCACTATGTTGTGTATGTTATGTGCCTTACAAAATTGCATTGCTTTCCAAATAGTTGTTACTTCTGCTACCATGTTAGTTGCAATCCTTATGTATTCTTCCTCTGCATGCACAAATTTCCTTGCCCATTTCTAATACAGAAGTCATATGAACTCCTTCTTGGATTGCCTTTACCAGCACCGTCAATATTGCACTTTATCTAACCATTGTCAGAAAAATTTCACTTGATAATTTTGTAAAACAATTTCGGCTTGTGCTACTGTATCAACTTAGAACTCTCTGACCACCTTCTTGAGATATTTGACCATTTTGGAAATTTAAATTTGATTAATTGATATAAGGTTGTTTCACACTTGTCTTATAACACTGTGAAAGCAATTTGTTTACCATGTCTAATTTGGTTCCGCCTTTTCCATAGCTCCCATGACAATATTACGAGAATAGCCTTTAGTAGGTCCCTTGATTTTTCATTCTCCATATTGGGCCACCAATTTGTGAGAACTTTGCTTAGTTGTTCTCCTTCTAACCTATGAACTGCACATAAAACAAAATACCTCCATAACTTTTGAGCTGTAGGGGCTGTTAGAATAAGATTATCCGTGGTTTCCTTCCTTCTTATATCACAACAATAATATTTTGAAACAATGGAAACTCAGCATCTCTTCAAGTTATCATAAATGGGTATTCTTCTCTAATTACCCTCCATAAAAAGAAAAATATTTTATGAGGCAACCCATTGATCCATAAATGCTTATATAACTCCATCTTTTCTCCCCCGTGCCTAATGATTTGACTTTATGGAAAATCTCCAGTAGTGCTTCCTATCCACCAAGGCTCTCTCTTGGTTTTGGCTTGATACTACTGACAATCATATCTGACATCTCAAATGATAATGCCTCCTCCAGCCAATTAGACTTCCATAAATTATCAGTATCCTCAAAAAATACTTTAACTTCCACTTCCTCCTCTTTTGCCAAGTCCCCTTCTGTGTAATATAAGGTACCTAGTTTAGTCCAATTATCAAACCATAAGCTTGAATTCCCTTCCTTGAATTGTCACCGTATGAATGGTTCTAGCTCATCTCTTCCTCTATACATATGAGGTTCCTGTGCTCATATCTGAACAATTTCCACGGGGTCGCCGTCGTTGAAGACGGTGGATTTTTGGGATTAGGGCAAAGCCCTGATTTTCAGTTT
>JAOTQR010000086.1:2158975-2177915 GCA_025774065.1 Solanum ossicruentum
AGGTACATTGGATTATGGTCTTCATTTATATCCATCTTCTTTTTCTACTCTGGTGTCATACACAGATGCAGATTGGGATGGGTGCCCTGACACCTGTCGTTCTACCTCTGGTTATTATGTATTTTTGGGTGATAATTTGGTGTCTTGGTCGTCAAAACGATAACCAACATTGTCAAAGTCTAGTGCAGAGGCAGAGTATCGTGGGGTGGCAAATTTTGTATCCGAATCCTGTTGGCTTCGGAACCTTCTATTAGAGTTGCATTGTCCGATTAAAAAGGCTACAACTGTTTATTGTGACAATGTAAGTGTTATTTATTTATTTGTAAATCCAGTTCAGCATCAACGGACAAAAAATATTGAGATGGATATTCATTTTGTCCGGGAGAAAGTTGCTCGGGGTGAAGTTCGAGTGCTTCATGTGCTTTCTCAACATCAAATTGCAGACAGTTTTACTAAGAGCCTTCCACGAGTTTTATTTAACGATTTTAGGGATAGTCTCAGTGTCCGTAACCCTCCCTCTTCGACTGTGGGGGTGTGATAAATATATCTTGTAGATATTTTTATAATGTATATTTGGAAGGTAGATATCTTGTTTATATTTTTGGAATGTATATTTGGAAGGTAGATATCTTGTAGATAATTAGTTCCTTAGAATTAGGCTAGTCTCACGCCTAATTGAAGGTTTAAGTTTGTATATATTCTGACTTTGCATATTGTTAATGGTCAAGGAAAATATTCTCCTTCTATCATAGATACTACATGTCTAGAACTTGAATGAGTAAAAAAAAAAAAGTCAAAACAGTGAGAAAAATAACAGAGGTAAAAGTAACTCTGCAGTCTAAAGAAGTTTAAAAAAATACATGCAGGAAGAAGAAATTTCAAGAAGAAAAGAAGGAAAAAGGAAATATGTATTGATTGGACTTTGGAGTCTCTTAAAAATTTCAGTTGGTCATTGGAGAAGTCTAGTCGGGTCATTTGGTTAGAGTCGAAATCTAAATGTAAGAGTGCAACTGTGTGAATTTGGAAAGAAAACCCTAATATTATCTTTTAACTTTTAAAACCCGAAATTGATCGCCTTTTTTTTTTAAAAGAAAATACAAAAGGTGATATTTTTCTCGCTTTTCTTGCCTCTCACCTTTGTTGTCATCGTCGCTATTATATTACCTTTTGAAGATCGCCTCACGATAAAGCTAAAAGGCAATGAAGGATCGCCTCACCTTGCCTCTCGCCACTGGCGACAAGGTGATAGTCTTTCACAACCATGAAAGTGAGTGTTATGAGTGGGTTGAGAAAGTTTGGGCAGGGTAGGATAGGGCAGGGACAAACAAAAATATCATGGAGAGAGACCATTACTGTGGAACAACACTTACAAAATTTGTCGTATCATACTGAAGAAATTGAAATCACAAGTTTAATTATTACAACTTTAACCTATACCATTTTGTAAGAGCGTTCATGAATCGATTTTTAATCAAATCTTGAACACCCCACCACTTAGATATGAGGATCAAATGAATAATGATCACAAGAATAGTCTATTTTTAAACACCACAAGCAGAGAAGTCTTACCTAACAAAATGGACAAGAAAATTAGAGAGAACAATTACTTGTTGCCTTCACCATTTTTTATACAATTATATCTTGATGATTTGATGATTTCTTTTTTGATTTGTATATGAAAGTACTAGATATATATCCTGTGATATTTGTATAGATGGTGTAATAAATATTTTCTCCATCTCAATTTAATTGAATTTTTGAAACTTTTTTCAAGGTTCAAAATAGTTGAATTTTTCAAAGTTCAAGTTGAATGTTTGAATTTTTTCCATATTTGCCCTCTCATTTATTGAACTTTTATATTTTCTAGGAAATGACTTCCACTATATATTATGATTTTGCAAAGGGCAATAGTGAAAAGTATGATGTAAAATTTGTCTTTGAATATTTTTCTTAATATGTGTGCATTATGTCACAAATTCAGTTAATATGGGATAGAGGGAGTAACTTATTTAATTGTTAATCTCCAAAAAAATAAAACATTGAAGATATATTGTAAGTGACAAAATTAAGGAAATTTATCGTTTTTATAATTATAATTAAATAAATTAATTCCATTGGGAAAACTGAGTTACTATTGCTTCCCTTTAAATTTTTGGCGACGCTTGAGTTAATCATCTTTTACTTAGTGTTTATCTCGAGGGTTCACTTATAAATTGGTATTAGAAAAAAAAAAAGCATAAACTACAAATAATTTTGTTACATGATGAAACGAATATTATGTAAAAAAAAAAAACAACTATTATAATTTAATTGTTAATAGAGTGTTATTGCTTCATGATAGCACGATTTATTCTTAACTAGTACAACAAATAAACCAAATGTTGAATAATGATACTAAAGAAGATCCATTGCTTATTGTCTCCTCTTAATACATGTTTTTCAATCACTCGCTTACTACAATAATATGTAATGAAAGAATAGTCTTCAATTATTAGTTGATAGAAAGGAAATTAATGTTAAGCCAATTACTACATGCCAATTATATCTTATTTTTTGGGTTCGATTTTTTATAAGGGATAGCTAAAGTAGATGGCTATTCGACGAAAGTATTTTATAAAAAAAAAAGGGTTATTCACGATAGACTTGTATAGTCAGTGTAATTGACTATTCGATTTTTGAATGTATCATAATGTATATTCAGTATATAGTCCATGTTTAAGTAATTTATATTTTATAATTAGTGCATATTTTCTATGACTTTTGGCAAGTTATATTGTGTATTTCTAATGATTTTTGGCTATTTTTAATGTAAACAAAACATAAATATATTTGTTGTAAATAAAACATAACTGTATCATAATGTAGTATAATTTTTATTGACTAATTATTATATTTTTTATATTTTGAATTTTGATAAATCCTTTTTTACTTTAAAAAACTTAAAAATGCAAGTTCTATTTGTAAATTATTTTTTTTAAAAGTTTTATTTTAAATGCATACGATATTATTATGAAAATGCATTCCTAAAAATATTTAAGCTAAATAATATGAGATATTTATTTTAAAAACGAATATTGAATAACTAGAGTTAGCAAAAAAATACATTAAAAACTAATAAAGTGAAGGGTATTTTTGTAAACAAGCATAATATTCTTAAAATTTATCAACACAATAAATACTCAATAAGAAATAACCTCAACATAACTTATCTCATCATTACTAATCCCAACATAATTTATCTTATCATAACTTATCATATCACAACTTATATTCAAACCAGATAACTTCTTAGGAATCTAGTCATTCGAACAAGTTTATTGTCATCAACTTAAATTGTAATTTTTCCTTTTAGATTTACTATCTTATAAGAGACACTAAGCACATAACTCTTGAACTACACATGTGCGTGTAACTAAGAATAATTCACTCAAAATGTGTAACAATGTAAAGCTTACTTTAGCCATAAACAGATAGCTATTCATCGACATGCCTATTTCTCGCCAAGGTCCTACCAAATTGTTTTTGCTTATTTTTTTCCAAAAAAATTCAAAATTCAAATTTTGTGTCTTTACATCTCTCTCATGTGCTTTAATAATTGAGAATTGGCGTTTACGTTAGGCGTGGTACCATCTCATTTGTAATTGTAAAGAGACCTCTTGGCAAGTGGGCCAAATTATAATTCAAATTGGGCCACTAGAATTAAAACGAACACTGTTTTATATCTTAAATAAATATGGCCCACACTAACTTACATAAATACAAAGAAAATATTTATCATCTATAGTAATACTAATACTTGTTTTTATTAAATACTTATAATATAACATTAATACATATTATAGAGAATTATTTATAATGCATATATAATATAAATTTTATTGATAAATAATACATTTATCATACATTTTGATATGTATTGTGTTGATTTCTTATCAAACAAACATAATATATATTTTTAAACACTTATAATGTATTAATATTGCATGAATAATTCACTTTTAATATAAGTATAAATTTTTCATAGTATAAATAATAATAAATAAAAATTATTACTGAAATTAATAAATATTTACTGAAAAGTACTCACTCAAATATTTCTTTCTTTTTTCTAATCCATTACAAAGTCCATAATACTTACAATTGTCGGTAGGGTGTATAAAAGTTAGTACTCCTGATAAATATATAAAGTATTATTATATTAATACTCTTTTTATCTAATTTTATGTGACGTAATTCAACTTGACACATTTTAAAAAGAAAGAAGACTTTGAAAACTTATTGCATTATACAATCTTTGTAGATTTATGCGATTGTAAACCATTTCACTAAGAATAAGAATTTTAAAATTAAAATGTTTGTTTAAAATAAAATAAAAAGGATGTCCCACATAAAAGGAATTAAAAAATATTAGTTGTGTTTGTAAACATAATTATATTTTTAATCATATTAATAAGTTAATAGATTAGTAAGGTTAGATTGTTATTCGGCTATGGGGTATAGTACGGTATTAGGTTAGTCATACATTTATATCTTGTGTTGCTATTATTCGCCTTATATATGTTAAATTTATTGTATTTGCATACCATCACGTGTTTTTAGTATGAATCGCTCTTTGTATTTACTTTGCTTTCTTCCTTGTCTTTCATCTCTAGTTTATTTTGCTTATGGGTTTTTGAGACGAGTGTTTTCAAGAAACAACCCCTCTACCTCCATGAGATAGTGGTAAGATCTACATACATTCTACCTTTCCCAAATCCCACTTGTGGGATTCCGTTGGGTAAGTTATTGTTGTTGTTGTTAATAAATACATTAAAGTATGTATTATACATAACTTAATAAAGTATACAACTAGTATTAATATATGTAGCATTATATTTTCTAATATATTAGTCATTTTGTTTAATACATAATGGCCTGTTTTCTTTTTTGGTATATTTAAAAATAATAATTCATTTTTTTGATAAAATTTTAATTTTAATAGCTCATATGACATGTTACAGACTACAAGATTAAAGGTCATTTTGGTATATTTAACATAATTTTAATTTAAAATTATAATTTTTTTTAAAAAATATTTTGTTAAATTTCATGTCAAATCAAATTAGATCATTCTTTTTTAAACTGAGATCGAGAGATGAATATTTTAAAATGGAGTTAATAATAATACGACATCGTTCATTAGGTGGTCCGCCGTCAAGTCGCCAAATTGCCACATAGCGACGCCAGAAGAGATTCTGTTTAAAACTGAAGATACTGTCTGTGGTCCCCACTCTTTAATCGCCTGCACCTTCTCTTACCAATAAAACAGCTCTCTCATCAAAGCCTTTTAATAGCCAATCATATTACGCCACGTGGACCTTTTTTTAAATGTTGGGGAAATATTTTCAAATTTCAAATTCTTTAAAAAAAAAAAAAGATTTAAAATTTTAGTTTAAGTTTTGTCTACAAGTTTATGTATTCCATTTTATATGAAAAAAAAGTTCACATTATTTAGTCTTGTAGAAATAATTTGTACTCGACATGTAGAAACATGAGAAAAAATTATATTAATAATAGCTTGTTATTATTATTGTTGATTTGTAAATTTTTATAAAATTATATGTAGAAGTTTGTATATATAAATATTTATTTAAGAAATAAAAAGAGAATTCATCGATAGAGATAATAAATTTAGTCCCTTCTAAAAATTTTGATGGTTGATAATGAAGAGATTGTCAAATTTTGTGATAAAGAATGATGAGAAAAATCAATTTTTTGGCGATTGGTGGTTCTCGTCTTGTGATGGTGATAGAGCTTACCAATTTTTGTTTGAAAAGATGAAGAAGATGGACGTAGACAGTGACAGAGATAGAATTTCAATTAGAAGGTTCAAAATTTAAAAAAATAAATACATAAACTAGTCGAGAAAGTTAGACGTTTACTACACATAAATGAAAAAACAATTAAACTCTATATTAATAATAAAATTTTTTATCGTATGAAATTCAAAAAACCTGATCCAAAAAGTAGTGAAAGTATATACTTAAGTGTTTTTATCTTTTTTAGTAAAATGAAAAACAATGACTTTATTATGGGTGTTTAAAATAAATAAAATTTACTTGAAGATATATAAATAAAAGTTGACGTAAACTTAAATGGTTATTAATGAATTCGTCTTAAAAAAGTATAAAAGTATAAAATTATTTACGCAATGTCTTAAAATATTGTAATATTTCTTATATGTCAATCTCAAGAAGACTGCTTTATGGAACAATCACCTAAATTTTGGGATCCTCTATTCCTGAATTATATTTATCTACTCAAAATGGTTGCTAATGAATTTAGTTTGAAAAAAAGAAAATAAACAATTGAGGAAAAATTAAGATATAATGCTAAAAAAAAGTAAAATAAAGTATGTTAAAAAAATAGTAATTATATGTAATAAAATAATAATATAATAGAAATGCAAGAACTATTAAATAGTAGTAATAATAAAAATAATACAATAATTAAAATGATATATGCAGAGATGATTTATATGATTGGGATCGAAAAAAACTTGAAGACTTCTGAAGACAAGAAGACAATGCGAAAAAATTATTAGGGAGATTGTTTATATTGTAACGTGACTCTATGTCAAGAATTAAAATGAAACTTCAAAATTAATATTCTAGACTTAAATCTTTGTAACTGCTGAACTAGAGTTTCATCTTGAAATATCAATTAAGTTAAAATTACTATAACTTTGTAACGAGCTTCTTTGGTGATTAATAAAAAAAATTCATTGAAAATAGAGACAATATAATTAAAAAAATTAGAGTAATATAATTATCACTACTATTATGAAAAAAATGAGATAAACTCTCAAATATTTAACTCATCTTTTACTCTATTTTATTCTTTATCTTATTTATTATCATGTCTTTCATAAACTGAAATTGCATGTTCTATTTAAATATATTTTTTCAATACGTTTCCGATCTATTTCTATCTTTTTAATCCGTATAAATATGATCAATTTTCACATCTCTGTATTGAAATATGTTTCCACATATTCAAACTATTTCAACTCTACTTTCGATATTTTGTCCTTTGCCAAAATCACTCATATTTTATCCCGAATATTCAAATTACACAAAAAAGTAATATTTTAACCTCCATATTTCAAGCTCAATCACAATAATAAAAGATTTTTTAAAAAAAAAATCGTACAAAAAAAAAAGAAAAAGAAAAGCTATGCATGTTGGTACCATGAGTCTTCCATCTCTTCTTTTTATGTCAGCTTTTATCCCTTTGAGCTAGTCATTATCATTCTGTAACAGCGCAGTCATCTTAATAAAATTCGAATACAAAAATCTCTCATAGTCTTGCGTATCTTAGCACAACATCAACCATTTCATATACCCTGCGCCATTTCACGACCGCCGGTGATTTTTCCGACGACTGCCATGGGAGTTGATTACTACAACATACTGAAAGTATCTCGGAATGCAACTGAAGAAGATTTAAAGAGATCGTACAAGCGATTAGCGATGAAATGGCATCCAGATAAGAACAGTCAGAACAACAAGGAAGCAGAAGCAGAAGCAAAATTCAAGCAGATTTCTGAGGCTTATGATGTGCTTAGCGATCCTCAGAAGCGTCAGATCTATGATTTGTACGGTGAGGATGCGTTGAAGTCCGGTCAATTTGCTTCAGCATCGCCGACTAGTGCTGGTAGTGGTACTGTTAACGGTAGAGGTTTTAGGTTCAATACTCGTGATGCGGAGGATATTTTTGCTGAGTTTTTCGGTGGATCGGAAGGGTATAGTACTGGTTCTGGTGCCGGAGTAGGTCGAAAAGCGTCGCCGGTGGAGAATAAACTTCCGTGTAGCTTGGAAGAGCTTTACAAGGGATCTAGAAGGAAAATGAAGATCTCAAGGATACTACTTGATGAATCTGGGTAGGTATACCTTAAATTGTACGCATATTATCAAGTATTTTTGTGCGTCATCGTTAAATACGTAATTGCACATCATTGTTTCTATATTAATTATGTTTGATGATTTCGATAAATGAAAATATTTTTTTAATGTAGCATTGATTTGTTTATTTTTAGTCAATTTTCTTCTTTTGAAGCAAAAAGTTAATTTCCTTTTCTTCTGACGTATTGACCGAATCAAAATTGTTCTGTAGTTGGGATAAATTTTCATTTTAAATCATCAAATTGCTGATATTGAATGCAAATTTTGGTAGAAGATGATGTTATTCAATTGCTGAATTTGCTAATAGCTGAATTGTTTATCAATTTTTTGATGAGTTTCAGGGGGAACTGAGGCTCTTTATGCGTCTATCGTTATAGATTCGTACTTGTTAATGGTGAAGATTCACTCTGTTACCTGGTTCAATGGGTAAAATTCCCAGTAATTCTTTGCCATCCCAATGTGTGTAGTAGAAGTTTGATAGCTCTTTGCCATCCCAATGTGTATTAGCCAGTATTTTGCTTGACATAGCTATAAAGAATATGCTTTGGACTGGCAGTAAGGCTAGAACACCTTAGTGTTGCAGCAAACCTATTTGACAGAATTGAGGATGAAGTTGGATCATTATCCTATATTAGTGTTAAGTTTTTTTGGGAAAGATAAAACTCAATTGGGGAAAGTTATTTTCCTACACTACGACTAGTAGTTGAGGCTGACGACAGGATCAATACTTATTTCTCTCTGATTGAACCCATTTCATTTGGTTACTTTATAATTTGGTTCTCTGATACCAGAAGTTCTTTTCAATTTCTCCTGACATACAAATCTGTAAACAAACTCAACGGTAATTAACTAGTTTTACACTTGCGTTCAACCTACTACAAAGTCGTTTTTGTACCCATCACTTACAAAAATATCTGTTAGTGAAAATAATATCTTAAATACATCTTGACCGAAATGTTTTTATTTAGCTAATTTGAGTGTACTAGATATTTATTTTCGTAACTCTTGTGCTTTTACTCATCCTCCATTTGCACAGTGGCAAAGCATGTTATTCTGTCATTTCTTTGTTACTTCTTAACAAGTCTAAAAGTTAGAAAAAGATATGTAATTGTTTTTTGAGAAAATACATGGCAATTCTTTCTATTAGGGATCAAAAGCTCTTAAACCCAGCCCAATTTACAGATGTATATCAAAGTGACTGTTGCTTAAGATTTATTTATTATCACCCCAGAGGTAGATGGATCTCCTGAATGTTGCAATTCCCCTGTTCAAAATATTAGTTGTCTCATATTGTTAGAGGAGAATGAATGTGTTGTCTCCTTATAGTCCCACATCATAAGCAAGCTTTTAGTGTCAAGACACTCCAAAATTCCATTTTCTTTACATTGTATTTGAGCCAACTCTATCCTTGTTCTTGATTTACCCATTGTTGGATCCCAATGTTATATTATCCACACTCCAAATGTCTAGTTTTATGCATATGCTATTTGGTAATCCTCACTTCATAAACTAACTTTAGTGTTGAGTGAAGTTCAATGCCCATTTTCTTTATAGATAGAACTTATGATCACCTTGGTATGCTGAGTTTTGATTCCCTTGTGCAATGATAGAACTACTTTAAAAGCTATAGTTCATCGGAGGAAAACTCTTAGCCACTGAAAGCAATAGTTCTTTTTTGGAGAGGGTTAGGATGAGGGTAGGGGTAGCAAATCAATGGAAAAATTGACAATAGAGTTCTGTGAATATGCGGATTACAAGCCATGAATGTATTAAATTATGAAGTTTCACTCAATTATTCCACTCTCAGTGGCTCTTACCCCAAGTTCTGTTGTAATCACTTTTCTTCCATGTGTGAAATTGTTTTTGCAGTAAGCCAACAACTGTTGAAGAGGTCTTAGCAATACACGTCAAACCAGGTTGGAAGAAAGGCACAAAAATAACTTTCCCAGAGAAAGGTAACTATGAATGTGGAGCTACCCCTGGTGATCTCATTTTTGTGATAGAGGAAAAGTCACATGCTGTCTTCAAGAGGGATGGAAATGATCTAATCATCAATCAGAAAATTTCCTTGCTAGATGCTCTCACTGGGAAAACTATCAACTTGACTACTTTGGATGGAAGGGAACTCACAATACCAATCAAAGACATTGTTAAACCAGGACAGGAGCTGATAATCCCAAATGAGGGAATGCCAATATCAAGGGAACATGGCAAAAGAGGGAATTTGAAGATCAAGTTTGACATTAAATTTCCATCAAGGCTAAGTGCAGATCAGAAATCTGATCTCACAAGGGTGCTATGCAGGAGCATTGACTAGTCCTATGTTTAACTTAAGGTGTCACTAACCACTATCTTGGAGGTGCTGCGGAATGTAAATATTTAACAAGTTTTCTATAGAAATGAAATTGTGCATATTAGGATATAATCTAAGGATGCCTTCCAACATTTACAAGTAGTAAGCGCTAAAAGAGGAGCTAATGTAGCTGCCACCTTAGCTGCTTATATTTTATTTTGTTGGATATAGTAGGACTAAGTTGTTTAATAGCTGTGTTGTTTGATTTGGAGGCGGATGCTATATATCAAGTATTGTAGTTGCGAGTAATGGCACTTTGTTCTAATTGTGTATTCCATCTATGGCAGACCTTTGGTGATTATATTGCCTTGGTGCTTTTTAGCATTGGTATGGACGAAAACTCTCCTTCGGATTTTTCTTTGGAGTATATTTGCATTGCAAAAAAATTTCCCATTTCATTTAGCTCCTCATCAGCTAACTCAATCAGGATGACAGGTTTACTTGCAAGGTGCACTGACTATACGTCTTTTACTTGCATTCATTTATCTTATCGATATATAGATTTCCATGATAAAGACTTCGTATGGGGATGACAAATTTACTTTTGTATTTTCTATTTTATATTCCTAAGGTGACTTCAGGGGCATGTGATACGCCGTTAAACAACAACATTACCCCAATGCCTCAAAGGCTCCCACCCATTGCGGGGTGGGGGGGTCGGATGTACGCAGCCTGACCCCTATGTTTAAAAACATAGCGCGACTGTTTCCGGATGACCATGATGAGCGTCGAAAGTTGTATTGACTAACTTCTACTTCACAATTGAAAGAAGCACAGACAGTTTAAAGAGTCATTTTGCTTTATTCCATTATACCTTAAAAGCCAAAAATAGTGAATTTTTGGCTCCATCCGAGATTGATGGAAAAACATGTGATATGCCGTTGAATATGGAAAAAGATATTCCATGAACAGAGTAGCCAGAGAGAGTTTTATTTATTCAAATCAATATACCAGCATTATTGCTTAAACCAGCCTCTTTGAAATCTATGATCAGAAGTGAGAAAGAACCATAGATAAGTACATAACTATTTCTTATTGACAATAACATGCCATTCTACACAGAGACCTATCATCCTAGTAATCTCTGCTCATTACATAACTGCTTTTGATTTGTTTAGATGAAGATGGCTTTGTGTTTCTGAATCTTCTTCTGTAGCCCATCCTTATCTGCTCCAACAATCTTGTCAACTACCTTGCCCTTCTTTATCAGCACGAACGTTGGCATTGCTTGAACCCCATATTCTTGAGCTACATCCTGTTTACAGTTCATCCAAGATTTGAGAAATTGATATCTGTTTTAAATATCGAAAGAATAGGGAAAAAAGATAAGGGCTGTGAACGTTGAAGTGAATAAGGGCATACATCTAGTTCATCGACATCAATCTTGACAAACTCAACATCTGTATATTTAGCAGCAAAGTCATTGATAACTGGTTCCATGTATTTGCAAGGACCACACCATGTAGCTGTGAAGTCAATAACAATCTAGTAGCAACAGAGCAAAAAGTACAAGTGGTTAGTACCATCTGATTGACTTCTATAATACAAGTAACAAACTTTATACACTACAGAGTGACGACTAAATTCAATATACAATATCTCATTACCAGTTTGTTTGTATGTTTCAAAGAATCAAAATGGAGCTTCCATTTTGTTGAAGAGTGGAAAGCAATTACTTGAGACCTCTTGATTTGTGGTGTGATTGGCATATTATGAGCTTCATGCAAAGTAGCTGAATGGCTAGCACCCATTTTCTTCAAATTTGTTCTTCAACTTCTGTTTTTTGAAAGATGTCCTTTGGATTATTATGGGAGCTTATAGTCTTGCAGGGACCCCTTTTTATATTGGTTGCCGATGTATAAAATCTTATTCTTTTCAAACGTAAAAGAAACTTAAAACTAATACAGAATATGTTCTTCATGATGTACATCATTCCACCATATATTGGAGGATTTGATGCTATGCATCTTTTGTTTCTGTTGGTTCATTTTGTAGTTATTTTAAATGTTAGATCATTACCACTTTATTCTCATACTCTGTATTTTCACCCTGCAACAAAGCTGTTTGTCACTACTACTTTATTATTAGCTTTAAGAAGTCAAAATGTTGCTGCTATTAACTGTTACCTTCTCAAAAAAAAAAAAGTTGCTGCTATAGATGAAACTTATGTTCTGTTCAATTATTGATTCCTATTATTTTGAAATAACTTAAGGCGTTAAATTGAGTTTACATAATGAAGGGTAGATGGTATAACTTGTTCCTTCATTCCTACTGTCACTCATTGCATTAAAATTCTCGCCATGTGTGGCAGGGCTTGAGGAAGGGGGGAAACAAGGGTCTATCAGAGAAACTTGTTCCTTCTCATTTTGTTTTCATGCGAATTTGATATATGTCAATCAACTCAATCTCTGATGCAATAGTTCACGGTAAATACTTATCCGTCCCTCGTATTGATATTAGATTAACTTAACTTACCATGGTTGAGTAATTTAATTAAATGAATATATGAATTTTTTAATCTTATTCAAGAGACATAAGCTTATATACAAGTAGATGATATGTATGTATTGATTTGATATATATAAAAACTAGATGTGAACATATAAATCACGTGTTGTGGTATATTGTGTGAATGAAAAATGAGAAAAGTTACCATTTGAATTGCTCCTTTCCATCTCATCCTTTCATTATCTAAATATTTGCAAATTTTCTCCTCTCATTTGTGCATCATTTTCGAAAACAAAGTGAGTATCGTATGATTTATTCCATTAGTTGAATTCATTGAAGTTCTATAATTCTTTTTTGCCGCAATTATAGAATTTTTATTTATTTTTTGGTTCCATCGGCTGTACCACTGCATCAAAAAACAGAAAATCAGATTTTCAAAATAAATTGAAAAATAGAAAGTAAAAACTTTTATATATAAAATATCTGGCACCACATTATACATTTTTTTGTGCTTGAAGAACTTAAATTCCTCACTTTTTCTAAGGTTAGGGATTGATTTCTCTAGAGATAAAATGGATATATCAATTATTGGTTTAGTGATACTTTAAACTTCAATAATTTCGTCGAATTCAAAGTAACAAATCACACAAAAAATTTATATTTTTATTTATAAGAAAATATGCAGAAGCTCAGAAAAGTAGATTAATTTCATCTAAATAAGTAGATTTTCTTTGAACTTCCTGTACTGAACATATATCAGATATTGAGATTAATTGATGTATATTTAGACAACATAAGTCAAACAATTAACCCTTTGACCATCTTCCATTCTCACTGTTTTGTTTATTTTGTTCATGAACTCTTTCCAATTCATAAGTGTGTAAAAAATTGACCTTATGAAATTCTCCGTGAAGAAATTTATAATTAACATGTACATAATTCATAAACGTGTTATTCACTAGATACATTATTTGATATACCTCATATCAAATATAGAAATCATTAAAAAAGTTTGGCATACTATCCTTGACACTGAAAGGTGTCTTATCACGAGAATTGATCCAAAAGACTTTCTCACAATATTTAACCGTCCTTAGTAAATGTTTTTTTTTATCTTCCTGAACCTAGATCTTGGGGATTCTAGTACGCTAGGTAGAGTTACCACCACGAGGACGTGTCCTCGGTCATAACCTCATTTTCTTTGATGATCTTTCAACCACCTCTCTAGTTAACCCTTTTATAAGTGGATCCAACATATTATTTTTTGATTTTATGTAGTCAATTATGATAATTTCATTAGAGATTAGTTGTCTAACAGTACTATGTCTTCGTAGATGATGAGACTTTCCGTTATATTTAATGCTCCTAAGTCTTCCTATTGTTGTATGACCATCACAATATATACATATAAGAGTCGATGATTTGGATAAAATTGAAATGTCTTGTGTAATTATATTTCAAATTGATTATTTAAATCCCTTCTATAATTAATTAAAATATTGAGAAATAATTTTCAGTCAATACTTTCAACCATGATCATTTTTGTAAAAATAAACAATTATTTTGTTCCAATTCTTTGGTTAAAGGAAAAATTCTTCAAGCTATCCCCAAGAAAAGTACATGTTCTTTTAATTTTTTTTTTGACATCTTGCAAAATTTTATGTATTTGTCAAACTGAACTACATGTATTTTACTAGGTATATATTGATCATATCAATATTTCTGAGGAAAATATATATGAATACAAAGATCAGATAAACATTTTTTTATTCAAATAAATGTAACAAAATATAGTGCTTTAATCAGCCTCTTTGAATTTTACAATCAGAATTCAGCAAGAACTAGAGATGGATATAAATCTAGTTATATCAGTCAAAAAATGATAACTTAAGACAACTCAATCGATCTCATCCACTTGAAAATTCATACAAAATCATGAATTTTATTCAACACAAAAATCCCTTTGGTTTGCTTAGTATAAGCGAGCTCTGTGTGTCTCAACTTTCTTTTGTAGTCCATCTTTATCTGCTCCCACGACTTTGTCAACAATTTTCCCTTTCTTTATCAACACGAACGTTGGCATCGCTTGAACCTCGTATTCCATAGCTACATCCTGTTTCCAATCGTCCAAGATTCGAGTAATTAGTATCATAAAAAAGGATTTAAGATGTATGCACTGACATTATAAATTTTACTTTTGAAAAATTGTAACATTAAGTGAATCTAATTGTGTAAATAAATTAGTTTATATAACTTAAACTCGAAAAAAAAGATGAAGAAGAAAAGGCTTGTGAATTGAAGAGAATAAGGACATACAGCTAATTCATCAACATCAATCTTGACAAACTCAACATTTGTATATTTTGCAGCTAAGTCATTGATAACTGGATCCATATTTTTGCAAGGACCACACCATGTAGCTGTAAAGTCAATAACAACCTAGTATAAACAGGGAGAATATTAGTACCATATAATAATTTACAATATTTCACTCCAGCGAAAAAAAAAATCAGAAAAAGCAAAAAGTTGCTTGCAAATCAATATGGTTATCAATTTGTGCCCTTTTATAAATATGTAACTATTTATTTATAAAATCAATTTCTAGAAAAGATTTTCAACACTTAAAGCTTATTAACTGATCAAGATGGGCTTTATAGCTGGTTAAAATAGAGCGATAGCGTAAAATGATTACCAACACTTAAAAAATAATTTTCAACCTTATCAAAAAGAAATAAAAAGAAATTTAATGCTTAAAGCTGACCAGCTATTTACCATTAACTAATTGAAATATACTCTATAGCATATTAAAATAGAGTGACATATAGTGTAAAATTGTTTAACTATTGGTTTGTATGTTTCAACAAATCAAAATAGTAACCAGTTTCAACACTTAAAACTTATCAGCTATTTACCATAAAACTAATTGAAACAAGCTCTATAGCAAGTTAAACTAGAGTGTTAGTGTAAAGACGATTGCCATTTTTGTATCTTTCAAAGAATCAATTCAGTACTTCTATCAAAATATGTAACTATTTATTTATAAATCAATTTCAACACTCAGAAATAGTTTTAAACACTTAAAAAGCTTATCAACTATTTATCATCTGCAGATCGAAACAAGCTTTATAATAACTTAAAATAGAGTGATAGTTTAAAAATGATTACCAATTTGTTTGTATCTTTCAAAGAATCAAAATGGAGCTTCCATTTAGCTGAAGAATGAAAAGCACTGACTTGAGACCTCTTGATTTGTGGTGTGATAGGCATCTTGTTAAATTCAAGCCAACTTGTTGAGTAGCAGTTGTTGAGACTTCTTGATTTGTGGTATGATTGGCATCTTGTTAAATCCATTTTCTTCAAGTTTTTTTTTTTTTTTTTTAACTTCTAGTTTGTGAAAGAATGTTTTTGACTTTGATATGTTGGAGTTTAGAGTCTTGCAAGGACCCTATTTATAATGGTTGCTGATGTACAAATTCTTTCTTAAAATGTAAAAACAAGTATATGTTCTTCATTATGTCACACCAATAGATTTTATTTATTATACAATAAATAAAAAAGAAGTTTTTGATGCTAAATTGCTTTTTGGTTTTTGGTAATGGTCCTTTGGTCCAATTATTTCCAAATCAATGTCATTATCACTTTATTCTAATGTATTTTAAATTCTATACATTGACAATAAAATGTAATATTACGCTACCAAGGTCATCAAGAAGATTACTACAGGAAAATTTGAAACTAATATTCCATTTCTTTCGACTTATTTGACTTATTTTGATTTGGTATAGAGTTTAAGAAAGTATAATGGACTTTTAAATCTTATAATTTTCAATTAAAAATATGTAGAATGTACGAAAATATCATTAATTTTATGGTTTTAAACATGTTACGTAAAAAGTTAAAATTAAATAAATTGTCAAAAAAGAAAAAAAGATATTTTTTATTAAACAAACAAAAAGGTAATAGTAAAATAAATTGAAATAAATAAAGTATAACTGATTATGTAATTTAATGAAGTAAAGATATGTTAATTTATTATTGAGTAATTATGTGAGGTAAGTTATTATCACAATGTCAACCTGGAATTAAAATGTTTATTATTATTAGTACACAGCTTCATTTTTATTTCATTGCTACTTTATTAGTTATATTCTTCATCTGGTAATTTTATATCTGAAAATAATATGAACCAATACTTGGAGTAAACATTATTTCAGAATATTGCTATTGGTGATAGAAACAATGTTCTTTAAAGTAGTGGTTCATATTATTTCAAAATAGGAATATAATTAATTATAAGATGAAAAATAGCACATATAAAGATCAATTTTAATTAAGGGAAATTAGCTGGATGGCACTTCATACAAGAAGATTCTATTCTTATATAAGTGCAAAGTTATTTATGCTCCATTGAAAGGAAAAAGTAGTTAATTAATTAGTAACTACCCTGTCTAACATCAAATAATTGAAGAGTTAAAAACTTCACATCAACAATAATAATATATCGGTAAAATTCTACAAGTAGAGTTTTGGGAGGGTAAAATATACGCAGACTCTACCATTATCTCATAGAAATAGAGAGGCTATTTTCGGAAGACCCTCATCTCAAAAATATCATCCCAAAAAGCAGAAAATACTATATGAAAAAAATAAAAGATGGACAATAACAACACGATATATAACAACACGACTACCTCTACTAACCTACTATATCCCAAGGACACCCTATCCCTACTAGCCTTCTAACCTTTTTTCTTTTTGGAAAATAAGCATTTTATTATCCAAGCACTATTTACAGCTACTAGCCTTCTAACTCTCTACCATACGCGACCTCCACTCGTTTCTATTTAAGGTCATGTCCTTGATTATATGGAGTCGTGCCTGTCTAATCACCTCCCTTCAATACTTTTTTGGTGTACCTCTACCACTCCGCGTAACCCCTAAAAACTTCACATCACATGATTTAATTCTTAAAGTCACCAATAAATTGAAATTTAGATAATTAATGATTGATGAGATTCAGACTAAAGTGAATGATAGGTTGGAGGCTGGAAGACACGCCTTGAAGTCCAAATGATTCAAATTGAGCAGGACCAAAACAGAATATTTGGAGTGTAAATTTAGTATTGTGAAGGATAAAGTAGACATTGATGTAAGACTTGCCATTCAACCTATCCCCAAAAGCGAAAACTTTAAGTATCTAGGGTCCATCATCTAGAGTAGTGGCGATATCGACGATGATGTCAAATATCGTATTGGGGCAACATGGACTAAATGGAAGCTGACCTCTGGAGTATTGTGTGACAAGAAGGTACCACATAAACTCAAAAGTAAGTTTTATAGAATGGTGGTTAGACTATCTTTGTTGTATTGGGTGGATGACCAATTAAAAATGCACATGTTCAGAAGATGCATGTCGCAGAGATGAGGATATTGAGATGGATGTGTGGCCACACTAGGAGTGAAAAGATTAGGAAAGATACAATTCGGGAGAAGTTAGAGGTGGCCCCTATGGCTGATAAGATGAGAGAAACAAGACTGCGATGATTTGGGCATGTGTAGAAAAGAAGTGTCGATGCTCCTGTTAGGAGGTACGGGAGGTTGATTTTTGGAGTTACATGGAGGGGTAGAGGTAGACCAAAGAAGTATTGGGGGAGATGATCAGAAAAAATATGGCGAAACTTGATCTCACCGAGGACATGACCTTAGATAGAAAGGAGTGGAGGTCGCGGATTAGAGTAGCATACTAATTGGTTGGTAAGATTAGGTGGATGTCTGGCCGTAGTGTATAGTAGGACAACAGGAATAGTCGTGTTTTTATCATGTGTTGTGATTATCTGTCGTATATGTGTAATCAGTTTATCGTATTTGCATACTGTCATGTGTTTTTCATTATTAGTCACTCTTTCTACTCCCTTTCCTTTCCTTATTCCTTTTGGTCATATCTAATTTATTCTGCTTATGGGTTTTTTAGACGAGGGTTCCTAGGAAACAACCTCTCTACTTCTATGAGGTAGTGGTAAGGTCTGCGTACATTCTACCATCCTCAGACCCCACTTGTAGAATTCCACTGAGTATATTGTTGTTGTTATTGTAGATAATTAACATTCATCGGTGGTGCCAACTGTCTGCGCTTCTTTTAATTGTGAAGTAGCAGTTAGTCAATGCAACTTTCGACGCTCATCATGGGTCATCCGGA
>JAOTQR010000086.1:2216132-2234381 GCA_025774065.1 Solanum ossicruentum
TTAAAGAGGCAGGAAAAAGAAAAGCATGTTTCAGCAGTGAATGTAAATAAGTTTATGTTTCCTTCTAATGAAATACTCTGATCACTTGCAACCCAAGGGTATGGTCTGGTGGTGGATAATGGGAGGAGCAGTGGCTTAACCATATGTAGTGACAGGTGGCCAGTCAAATACAGTTCATCAACAAGTTAAATTATGTATATAAAAAATAATACAACTTATATAGTTCAAAAATTATTTTTCATAGGTAAATATTAAATCTTAAACACCCTTAATGAAATTTTTGACTTCACCACTAGGGAGAAGAATCATGAGGTCCAAGGTCAAATCCAAGTGGAGGCAAGAAAACATTAGATTATTTCTTTTCTGTAGGTAGAAGATAGCAGTCAATCTGTGCCTGATGAAATAGTTGAAGTGCTTACAAGCAGGCTTAGAAGCCGCGTTATAAAAAGACACTCGGATTTACTCTCTTACTAATATATAGATAGATTTTAGTAACGTGAGCATGCTTGAAGCAACTTTAGGTTCAACTTATGAGCAATTTATAAAAGGTTTGAATTGTCTTATTGAGGACTTCCAGTGTTTATAATGTGTCCAGATAACAGAAATTGAGCATAGTGGGAACCATCCTTTTTTAGAACAAGAGTGCATCCACTGTTTATCTGGAATCCTAATGTTTGCATCATTTCATGTTATTACTTGTTTTTATCTCTATCTTGTATTGTAAAAACTTGCGGGAGTCGAACCACAAATTTTCATTTGGTCTCTTCTACAACGCCAGAAATGTACTATTTTTCCCCATGTGTACCAAATAACAACAATGTTCCCTAAAACAGAAGAAAAATGCATAATCCGAACCAGCCCAGTGGATCTCGAAACAAACCTTAAAATAGTATTAACTCCTGTTCTAAAATTATTAAAGGGAATATAGAAAGGGCTTACAGATATGAAGACAACAGATCAGGGTGTAGGATAGTTAATTTCGGGCAAAGAGAATAGCATATAAACCAAAAGGAAAAATTAAATTAGTCCATGATTGGTAAACCCTACAAAGCTGGAGCAGATATATTCACCTAATTTATTTAAGCTAAAATCCAAAACTGAAGCATAAATGACTTGCATCATTGAAGGACATAACTCATCTTCCTCTAGTGCCGACTTCACTCTTAAACCATGATATTTGCTTTGGCCCATTAAAAATGTTGATACAATTATCATCAAGACACAACTCACAGGCCTTCAGAACTACCTTGAACACAGTCAAACACCTAAACCGATCTAGAATAAAAAAATGAAACATTTTCCACAAAAGTATCTTCCATGAAATACATTAAATATCTAATCAAATGCAGTCCAAGCTACCAACCCAGTCATTTTCAACCCTAGTCCATGTCACCACAAAAATATGGTAACCTTGTTTCAGTACACTGGGCTATTTAGTTTAGTTAATGGTAACAACCAACTATTATACTTAAACATAGTGTTTAACAATCACTTCTAATTAGCAGTTGTAGTAATCTTTTTTGTTTGACTATATATTTATTTATTGTTCAAGATGTTATTCTTGGTATCTAAACTACCAAAAGACTCACCTTTTTCACCCACAATAAAAGTACAGCACAAAAGTCCACACCACTCACCAATAAAAGTACAGCACAAAAGTCCACACCACTCACCAATAAAGTTTATGAACTCTTTATCACACAACTAATAGTATAAAGCACCATTATTTTAGCAAAACAAAAGGGAAGGTGTGTTGTGTTATAGGTATAAGTCCTAACGCTTCCCAAATAAAACCAAAAAAGGGGAGAAGCACGCAAAATAGCAACGATCAGGTCCCAAAAACGTGACCAGTCAAAAGATCATCCTAAACAAAACCACATAAAAGTCTTACTCTCTTTCCCACAAACCAAAGAGAGTAGGTTTGGGCTTTCGAAGTACATAGTTTAGCACTGTGCTGAAGTGTGTTTTGGAATATTCAGAATCAGTATAGGGCCTAATTCAACATCACCTAACTGCTATTACTACAACACCATAGGATATAGTTAAAGCAAACATGGATAATCATCAAAAACTCAACAAGTTCACAACTTGACACAGAGTCAGTATTAGATATTTTATCTTAGAGGTAACTCAAAGTAGAGTTTACCTTCTCTTGACAGCACGCAACTGGACTCTCCACATGTACGGCCACATTGACAGGAAAAACCGTCTCTTCTACTGGCATCGGATGAGACTCATCCTGTGCAAAAGCCTGCTCCGCTCTAAAAACAGGTTCGGTGGTAAAATACAATGAAGACATGATCTTGTTCAACTTGGACCGCAAATCAGCATCTGCAACAAAACAAAAATATAAGTACCTAAAAACGACCATCTCAATCTTAAATAAAAAGGGGATATTGCTATAAGTAGACTCCCCTCATTCTCATTCCATACCACATTCGTTTCCATGTTCCAAAATGTCTCACATTCTCTCATTTCTATACAACTTTCAAGAATATATATATATCGTGTAACTGTTACGAAGATTAAATTTTTAGATGAGATATTAAACTTTTATTATTATCAAGCTATCTTTTCATCCATTGATAAGAATGATATCATACCCAGTGTAACCCCACAAGTGGGTTCTAAGGAGTGTATACACATATCTTACCACTGGCTCATGGAGGTAGAGAGATTGGCTCAAGTGCAGCAAATCAAAATACTTAAACGATTAATAAGAAAATCAGTACAGAGCATTCAGAGAAAAGAAACAGCAACAGCAACGAAATAAAATGAGGTGAAAGGAGTAAAATTTACACTCACAAGTAGCATCTGATTCTGGTATAATGTGCTGATCAGACTTTGTTATCCACAGCTTGGCATGTTCAATACAAGTCTGAAGGGCGTGCTTGTGTGACAAAGTAGAGTTAACAGGACGACAAATGAGCAGCTTACTGAGCATGACGATCAAATCCAAGTCCTCTTCCGATAACAAATCCATCACATCCGAGGACTCATCCTCCGGCATACAATCATAGTTCAAACAACAAGCCTTCTCATGCATAGCCCTTTTCCACATAGTTGAAACGGATTCAATGTTCCCCCAATTCGCATGATTAAACATATTACCAAAATAAATAATGTTGAGCATATCCTCAACACAACTGTTATCGTCTTTTCCAGCTAATTTCTCATCTGGGGAATCCGCAGCAGAGGCGAGAGGGCGTCGAATAGCTAGGATGATTTCTTCAGTTACAGCAGCAGCTAGTGGCTTACGAAGCCTCTCAAGCTCGTCTATGGCAGCAACCACGGTGGGTTTTGAACGGAGAGTTCCTTCTTGTTCCTTGTTCAGGGTTTTTCCATTAGAAAGAGATTCTTCCATCTGGAGAATGCGGTTATACTTCTTGTGGAGTGCTCGAAGGCGCTTGTTGATCACGGTCACGACAGGTCCATCGGAGGTTCCAGAGGCCGCCGCAGCCTCCATCGGGTAATGAGATTAGAGCGAAGGGCAGGAAGAAGAGAAGAAAATGAAGGGATTGCGCCGCTGTGAACGACTGCGACAGGAAGAGTTGGGGTTTAAGGAGAGGAATTGGGATTGTTGACAGAGTGGACTGGTTTCTCCACTTTACGCTTTTAAGTAACAAAAAGAATCACTTTCCTCGGTTTCTCCACTTTCCTCCTTAAGTAACAAAAGGAAAAAATGAAAATGGGACAAAAATATTGGGAATGATAAAATTAGCTCATAAAAATATAATTTATTTTAATTTAAATGGATTATTAATCTATTTACTTATTAGTTCAGTTTAATTTATTGTGGCTCGTCTAATAATTGAATATATATGATATAGTCTTATGTAGATATAAATATTATCAAATATAATAATGATATATTTGGTAAAATTTCAAGGTTATATTGTATGCTCATATCTACCTTATTGACGTAGAGGAATTATTGTAGAAAGATCCTCGGCTCAAGTGGATTGAGCAGTAACAAAAAAGAAAAACATGACACCTAATAGTACGGCAACACAGAGCAAAAATGCAAAGAACTATAACAACATCAAGAAGGGGTGATCACATAAATGAAATTAAATAACAAAAGTCAAAGAATATATATATATATATATATATATATGTTATTACTACGATCAACATGGAGTTTTATACTCCCACCCTGCTAATGACATGAGTAGGCTAGTAATAAACAATTTTCAACTACCTATTCTACTCTTATTTGTGATCTTTGTATCTCATATCCAAAGTCATGTCCTCATTAAACTAAAAATATGTGATATCTTGTTTAATCATTTCTTTTTAATGCTTCTTTAGTTTATGTTTGTCTCCCTAGCCCCTTGTATACAAGCTCTTGAACTTTCTTGCCAGGGCATCATTACTTCTCTTTATGTGTGCAAATCATCTCAGACTCTCTTTAATCATCTTGCTTACTATAGAATTCGCTCCTTGTTTATTTCAGATATCTTTCATTCATAATCATCTCACTCTTAATATACCAGTACATCCCTCTCGAAATCTTTATGGTCAATATTGTGTCATATCAACAAAGTTGGTCTAACCATTACTATATAAAACTTAACTTTAAGTTCTTGTGGTGCCTTTTTGTCACACATTACAGCAGATGCATGCCTCCACTTTATTAATGTCACACAACATGTGACATCATCGTCAATCTCTTATTCATCGTGGCACAGACCACATATACTTAAATTCATCTCGATGAGAACCTAAGTATCGAGTCTCACTTTTACACCCGTTTCATGCATCACAATCACTGGATTTTGCACTCTATAAATTTTGTTTTGGTCCTACTTAACATGAACCTTTTTGAAGTCCAAAGTATGTCTCTATATCTTTAATTTATCGTTAATTCTATTACAAGTCTCTTTGATCAAAATAAATTCATCTGCAAATAACAATCAGCCTCACCAAGAATTTATATTGAATAATAACATTCTCACTCTGGATAACCTTATAATTCTTACAAAAACCTCTACCACCCTACAAAATCATCAAGAAATCAATTTAAATCCTGATCCCATACTACAAAATGTAATCAAGTGGGCCTCTTTTTTTTTTTTTTAGGGAGGGGAGATATGAATTTTCTATCACAACTCCAAAATTTTAGTAAAATCTAGAAGTAAAACTCCTCCGTTGTTCCAAACCCCAAAATCAACATCTCCATGAGTACGATCAAAATCACTAATGATTAATGTGATGCGACCATTGAAATTTCCGCCAATAAATAACCTACCTCTCACCACTTCATCAAAATCTTTCGAAAAGCGATTATTGACATCTTCCTCCAAACCCGATTGCAGCATGTATGCACTAATCATGTTCAAAATAAGTCATTCGATGATCAATTTGACAATTAATACCGTGTATAATTGATTTTCTTTATTTTTACCACCTGCTTCCTAAGCTTCTCACCTACGAAAAATGTACATCTCATGCCTATCCCTCGACCGTCCTGGGTACTACAACTTAAATCCATTCAGATCCTGAGCCTTGAAACCTATCTGCTTGATCTTTTGAACACAAATTATTTCAATTTTCATCTTGAAAATTTTCACTGGCTCTATGAACTTATATATTAGATATACTCTAATATATACATAATAAAGAACAGATCACTTTATAAGTTATTTATATTTTTTTAAAAAAAAATTAGACGGCATGTTTTTTGTATTGTACGAAGAAAATGTTTAGGAAAAAAGTGGGTCTCTTATTTATTTTCTTGTGTTCAACAAATAAGCAAATATCTTACTTTAAATTAATTGCATATGATTTAGCTAGATAAATATGAAAGGAAGACCTGATGGTAGGGATGGAGTCCAAAACCTAAATTATGTATGAAAAGAGAAGAGTGATCAAAATAATATAGGAAGTGACAAAAACAACATACAGCGCACTAATTTATTGTGTTGTATGAGATCCATTAATGCGCCAAACTTAATGACCATTATGATCGATGAAACTTGTAATGCACAAACTAGTGCGCTACATGAAAAATATACTTCCATGATATTCTCCTTTTCTAATTATGTATCGTCTTTACAAATTTCTCCAACTTAGTTTTCTATCTTCATGATTTCTTTAATTAGTGAAAATCCCAACTTCTAACACTACTTGCACTGAAATTGTAACTTACATTTACACAATGTGGATGCAAAATGAAAGAGAATCAAAAGCATTATTGTTCAACTAGACATTATAGGGTAAAGGTTGCTTCTGATAGTATAAACCTGGTGTTACTACAAGAGCATTCAGCAATAAGCCAGCTACATCCTTTTGATTTTGCCTAAATCTCCAAGTGAAGATTTAATAGAAGTAGAAATGAAGGCACTAAATTTGCACCATGATGGTGAGCAGACCGGTAAAAGCAAACATGCTTCGACCTAGGCATAAATTAACCAGTAATATTTGATGGAACCACATCTTCGCTGTTCTTAAATCTCACCACTTCAGGAGCATCACTACTGGATATCTGTGCAATCACATGAAAACAATGAGCAACGCCTCATTCACACACACACACACACACACACACAGAGTCATTCTCTTGGGGAACAATCTGTGAAGAACAAGGATGATACCTGAATCATGATGTGCCTGAGTGAGATACAGATTGTTGATACCCTTTTGATCAATGTTCTACATCTTCAGGAAGGATTGCTTTTCCTCTGTAAACATACTGCATCTCTTCCTTCCATGTCTGCAGTACATCAGACGTCATTTTATACATTACATTATTGCTATAGTATAGACAGACCATGGTGCTATTACAGGGGCGGAGCTATATTCACCCAAGAGTAGTCAGACGAACACTCTCTGTCGGAAAACCTTTTAGATATATAGGTTAAATATAGATATTTTGATATATATCAATTGTTAAACACCCTTGATACAAAGATCACCCTCTTGTTCTAAAATTATAAACACCCTTGGTAAAAATACTGGCTCCACCACTGTAGCTATTAGTTACTCTGATTATCTATAGGAGCAACTTTCAGAGTTCCAATAACACTAAACTCTTGCAAGTTATCATCTTAGCAGGAGAAAACACAGAAGGGATCACAAGCAGCGGTTACCTCATGTCTGAAGGAAATCCTAGTATTGGGTACATTTGTTTTGTGAATATTGTTTCCTTGAGGACCTCTCTTATAGTATTTATTGCCAAGCCAATGCATCTGCAACATTTACCATATGATGTAAAATTAGAAATCTAGCAAATACCCTTTAACCATGAATATGCTAAAACTCTTATAGAAGTTCATAACTGACGAAACTCAAGAACCAGAATTATCAGAAACCACAGCTATAAAGTTATAATTACCAGTAAATTTGTGATTTTTCAACCGAAGAAACATTACTTAGGCCACGCACAAGATTTCTAAGATAGTTGCATATAAATCAGGCCTGAATGCTGTGATCACTCACCTTATCTGCATGATTGAATCCTGACTGATAGACTGAATTCCTAGCTATCTCACAAAGGTCGCAAGAACTCAGCTTCCATACCTGAATATACAAAGTTGGTTAAGGATATGTCGATATTTTATTGATTGGGAAAAAAAAAAGATGGACTGACCTTAGCTGCCACACTGTATTCTTCCACAAGGGGCTCTTTTGTCAAGTGGATTTGCAAGGGATCATCAGTAGAGAGTGAGACGTTCATGCCACGGTGGAAGAACATAAGGAAAGGGTTCCGATTATAGTCAAGGAAAAGTGAATTATTGCTCAGGGGAGACATTGCCAGTCCAACCTGAATAGTTTTATGGAGACAGTGGCAATAAAGTGAATACACCAGTTGATTGTACATATAAAGCACTGCATACTGAATAAATAAAATATTGTATTGCACACCTACTGCCATCTTATTGTATATCCATAAGAAAATAACAGATTTGTTCAGAATAGTATAGAAATAAGATGAAGAACTTATGGAGAACGTGTAACAAAGTGAACATGCAATATAGCAAGAACGGTTAGGAAACTATTCTAGAGAAACATTTTCTATTTCAATGTTTATGCGAGAACTTGCTTACTCTACATAATTTGACTCCTCTATTTACAGTTTGTATCAAATAGTAGTGGTTAAATTGCCGGAACATTTTCTTATCCTTTTTTTATTGTCGTGATGTTTCTGAATCCAGTGTGTGAATTCCTCTTTTACACCCTCTAAATTTTGAAATTTAATCATATTAGCAATGTTTCATAAACTTCAACAAGCACCCATTAGGCAATTACATCCCTTCCACTGTATGCATTTGTAATACAATCTTCCTTAGACTACCCTATATGATTTAGTAATGTCATCTAATTGCAGAGAATTCAAATTAGATCTAAACAAAGCTCATAACACATATAAGTTAATGAAGTAAAGGTAGTAAGGTGAAGTACCTGTGCAAGGTAGTAAAGATAATGCAGTACAGGGGTCTTCCGCAAATTGATTCCATGAGAAATGTTATGACATAAAAGAAATCCAGCAGCTAAATGATCAACATCACCTGCCTGCATGAAGTTGAGAACATAAATTTGGCACACTTGTATGTAGCTAACAAAAAGATCAACTGAAGAGAACACCAACCTCCCCACAGTGTGGTCTTAATCTGATTGTTGGCAACCCTTTTGATTCGCGAAGCTAAGGACATAAAAAATAATAAAAACATAAGATATAATCTTGCACTGGAAAGAAAGACAAACAGTCCATACAATCTTTAGAAAAGATGTCCTCTACCTTACAAGGAAAAAAAAGGGCAGCAGTAGACAGAAAGAGAGCTGAATGCATGCTAGCAAACAGAAATACTGAAAGGGTTGGTAAACATCACATGAGAAAGTTGTAAGCATTTTCTACAAAAGTAAAGCCGTTTATTTTATCAGCTTCTAGCAAAGATTGTTTGGGGAATTGTTGCACACAAACAAACTCCGTGAGTGAGGGGCATTAAAATTTCTTGTAGAATTCATAGGGGGACACTTTTTGAAGCAAAGAAAGCCTCAAGGCTCTCGGCCGCTGATATCTTCGCTAGGTAGACCATTATGAGCTTGACCTAGACTCCTAGTCTTTGTTAAGCTACTGAACAACGAACTTTAATTTCAATGAACATGATTGGAATTCTTTACAACACTGTTCAGCAAATAAAATTATGTAAAAACCTCTTGCACTATCAATTTAATGACAACATTTATTCCTTTTTTTTGGGTAAATTAATCTTTTTTTTTTGTTGTTGATAACAAACAAATTCCTGAGGGTGACTGGCCACAGTTCAAAACCTGGTGGATAATTCATCAACCCTCTTCTACCCTTCATATCAAGCTTTTGACAGCACCTGTTGCATCTGGAACACTTATTCTTTTTATTGGGAAGGAATGAATAACACCAAACAGTTTGCTCATGGATAAATTTGAAACAGAGAGAAAGAAGAATGAGAAAAGAGAAGAAAAGAAATAGAGGAGAACTTAAAAAACAAGTATGCAGGTAAAATAGAGTGACCATCTAGGTATAGAAATGTTCTGTACAGACATTCATTAAATGTCTTGGTGAAATTTGATTCAAATATCTCTCACTTATTTCTTGAGTTTTCAACAAGAAGAGGTTTCGGCATTAATTAAATTTATTGAATATATTTAATCTGCATATGCTCCATTACCATCCCTAAGATGGTCAACTTTCTTCAGTTCCAACTTTTGAATAGATAATTTTCTCCGGAACAAAGTTAGGCAGGATAAGGAGGACAAAATTTGATGAGTGCATTGCAGATGTAAGTACTGCAAATATTTGGAATCGTGAAGTACCACTGACCTTATTGAGTGTATACAAGTTTGCATAACAGTAATAAGCATAATAAGAATATGCTGGATTGAACTGATTTGTCCATTCATCGGGCTTCGGCATATGCTTGGTAGGACGTCTCTCTGGTTTACTTTCATCATCTACCATGTCAAAACCTACCACCTGTCACCAAAATAACAGAACTTTAGGCTACTTCGACTGGCTAAAATTTTCTAATGGTATGCAAGCACAGAATGCATTGAATAAATTGATTCCTTTATGATGACATTCTAGCAGTGAATAACAAGAAATATGGAAAAGGATGGCCTTCATTAGAAAGAATAATCTACACATAAGAAGATATAGACATTAAAATTCAAGTAGATTCAAATTGTTTCCTAAAATAAGAAAAATACTGCAACTCAAAGCAAGTGGTAACTATAACAATAACTACTGACGAGAAGAGGATTGTTTAATAGTTTAAGATGACTATGGATAATGCTTTCAGGATACCCAACCCTCAAAGTTTCAGGAGACCCAGTCAGAGTTGGCAAATACTTGCACTTAAAAGCTAGCTAGCATTTAGCCTCCCATCTTGATAGGTGCATAACTGAACTCAAAACCCAAATACAAAATGATATTGGTCTATCTCTGAAAGAACTTGACGAATTTGGCCATCAGTAAAACTTTTGGCTATCAGAGAATATCAATCTGATTTGTCTTAACACAGCATATACAACCGTGTCTGTAGAGGGGTAGAGGCAAATATTGATTGAAATTGCAAAACCATAAGCACATAGCAGGCTGCACCTCGCTGACATCAGATAAATGCCCTCAGAAAAGTGAAAGTAAATGCTGAAGGGAACTAAGCTTATTCAAAAGGATTAAAACTTGAGTTATAGCAGAATATGAATGAAAAACACTATCAGGAGAAGAAATCCAATAAGATGCATCAATGGGGATATCTGCTTTCATATCCCTTGAAGGAAGATTCAGCAACACGAACTGCCAGGAGGTAATGAAATGTCTGACTAACACTATCGCTGAGGGGACTGTGCAACCTGAGAGATCAACCAATTATCAACATCATATATTACTTGTCATACATTCTCTGCTCCAAATGAGTTCTAAACTCAAACAATGGACCTTTTGCCTAAAGCAACTATGGAGAAAAAAGATCAATATAATATCTAGCTCTTCTACACACACCTTGCTTATGATTTGTATCATAATTAGGAGAGAGCTTCTTAATTACTAAGTGTCAATCTAGGTGAGGTTGGATGGATGTTTTAAGGTATCACATTTAATGATATTGTCAATGAAAGAGGTCAAAAAATAATTCAAAAACAATGGCATTGAAGTGAGCTTTTCACGCAAAGCAAAAGTTCTGTCCAATTGAAAACAAGGTAGCGAAATGGTAGAAGATTCTCTATTCCACACACTTAGTTTGGATACAATGTAAAACCTTTGCCCTTTTTTGAGGCATGAGACTATCAAAACCTTAAAATATATCATAACGCACAAAAAAGTTTACTCAACATTTCTGTCAGCAATAGTTGGCAGTAGAGGTGTTCATGGTTCGTTTTTATTTTTTTTTAAAAAAAAATTAAGTTTACTCAACATTTCTGTCAGCAACTACCATTGACGATCATGTCAGTAAATAGTTGAGCTTTATCAAGTTCCCCATCCACAACCTATAACTAAATCATAAGAACTAATTGTAAAACAGGAATACATCCAGAATGTTCAAAACAAAATATGGTCTTACAGCACATGTCACAGACTCCAGACAGAAATTACAAGCTTATTTTAATGTAAGGGGGAGGGTCCTAGCAGACAACAAAGGCAATAGATGTAGAAGTTTCTGATAAGTTTGTTAGACAGGAAGAACATGTAACCTAAGTTTGAATTACTTGATCAACCAACACCGTGTCCTATTCATAGGACTGTTAAACGTTATCGACCTCCGTAAGAGACAATGTCACGTGAAAGTCTAGAAGTAGTTTCTAGACCATCTCTAAAGGACCCAATAGTAATTATTCTAACTGATGCATCATGGATGATGATGACATGCCTATCTTAAACTAAGCACTTTACCAATGCATTTTACCTGTTAAACAAGCAATTGCCACGATATACATTTGGGCATATGAGAGGCATGTTAACTTATCCCAGGAAATAGAAATCACAGAGAACCACATAATTCATATAGGACAACCAAAAATACATGTATATACTTCCATAGCTATGATCGTTAAAATTCTTGTTCCCAAGATTCATATTGTAAGGCCATACGGTATTGCATTAAGCCCTAATGAGTTTCATGCAGGTCCATATCAGATGTTATTTTGGACAAACTTCACGGAAAACAATTTGTAGCAGATAAGAAAAAGATGAGTAAGAAATGAGGGGCAAAGGAAATGCTTATTGGATCACAAAATTGAAATGACAGATTATAAAGAGGAATCAGAAAATCTCAAAATATAGCTTTGATGTCTAGGGTCAACAACATAACCATAAAAGATCAGAAAGGAAATGTAACCTGCATTAAGAACAGATGCAAATGAGGATGAGACTTTGGATCAACTGTGACTTCAAATAGTGGAATGAACACATTATCTAGAATATTCTGGAAGGACGTAACAGTTCCCATACTCCTGTACACATTGTATAACCGTGGGAGCTGCAGAGTATAAAGTGCAAAATGAGTCATATATCCATAAGCAAATATACTGACATAATCACTGAAAGGATCTAATTAATTAGGAGAATCAATTTTATCGTTAAATATTTCATTTAAGCAGAACTTAGAAATTGCTGCACTAAGACATGAAATTGAAGCACAAGGGCCATTGCAGTTCCTTAGATCACAAAGTGAGGTATTTTGGACCGGCTACTTCAAGTATTGGGTTCGAAAACATTAATAGTTGACAAGTACATATGAGACGGCCAGACAAATGCATGGAATCAACAAATAAGAAAATATCTTCACCTGCAGTCTCCAAGTTTAAGAGAGTTCCAAAAGGAATTGAAATAAACACGAGGAGCAGTTCCAGATGAAATTATTTACCAGTACCACCTTCCTTGATCATAGAATAGTTTCACGTGAAACATGACACTCAGAGAGGATGAAAAATTTCTACCTGCCACTTCTCCAAAGACAACTGAACACATGGCATTGGCAGGATCATTTACCTTATAAGGCCACATATTCTCAGTCACAACTGCAAGTTAATTTACAGACCACATAAAACCCTGTAGCCAGAGGAGGGTCTAGGATTTAAACTTTCTGGGTTCCAGATTTGTAATTTTACCACCTTCGTCATATTTATTGGCTTCAGAATCTATTATTGGTACATGTTTAACAAATTTTTCAACACATATACTTAGAAATCAAAAGACGCAAGGAAAGATAACAGAGCAGCAGCCCATCATTTCTCCTCCAAACATCCGCTTACTTTCCTCCTTACCTATTCCTTTTCCCCTCATCCACATTCCCATGCTGGGAAGGGCAAGTTAGTCTCATTCAGCATCTCAAGTCCATTTTGGTGCTCACTTTATCAAGCAAGTTACCAAATATTCCAACATCATATCTGAACCAATTAAATCGACACCAAATACTAAGCTAACCAAGCTCTCAATTTGACCATCACCATTACCATGCTACCAGCGTCAACCATTGGGTCCTCCACTTATGCACTTCAAAAATAGTTTATACTTTAAGCAAATATCAATTCCCTCTAGAAAAATTTCTAGAACATGCCCCACCCACCTAACACATTTCTATATTGCAACCTGAGGAACAGAAATGTGAAACAAATTGGAGAGTCTACAAAGCAAAGGATGGATCTGGCAGCGATATCGAGAGCAATGAGTTCACATGGCAAAATAGGGAAGAAAAAGTGATGGGAGCTCCTATACATGTTTATGCAAGTATTCATAAGGGTTCTCTAATTTTTCAGAAATGTGTGAAACTCATGTAATTTATCATAATTGTGTAGGTGCTGAAGGTGGAAAGGACAGTAACCCAAAAGAAAAGCAAACCAAGTTAACATAGTAGAGATAGGGTGCTATCACGTTTACAATATATTCTCCAACCATCAATCTCTGTTTCATGTGGTAGCAGTAGGCATTAGCACATCGTGAAATGGGCCAGAAATGGAAGAGAATCACCAATATAATACTGTAATAACGATAAACATGCACCACATTAACAGAGCACACAAGCCTATTGCAACCACAATACTCAGCCTGCTACACTTGATAATGAAAGTGGAGAAGAATGGCCAGTAGTTGGAGAGTTGTGGATCATAAAAGAAGAAGTTTCTGACATAATTTGTCAAGGTAAAGAGGAGTAAGTCAAGAAAAGTTTGACTGGATAGGTTCACCACTCACAGGTGGCAGATATACCTGGAGAAAAGGAGATAGACATGCAGCTTCAGCAAGATTGGATAGGTTCCTACTTTCAGAAGAATGGGAGACATCTTTCAAGAAAATCAAACAGTCTAGCATGCCTAGAGTTACATCAAACCATAACCCCTTGCTATTAGAATGTGGAATCTGGGATAGGTCACAGTCTTACTTTAAATTCGAAAATTGGTGGCTTCAAACTGAAAATTTCACAGAGAGAGTTAAGGGGTGGTGGGAATCTGAAAATTTTGAAGGTAGACCAGATTACATTCTAGCTTGTAAGTTGAAGGTTCTCAAACTGAAGCTGAAAGAATGGAGTAAAACTGTACAAGGCAATCTTGGTTTACAGAAACAGAGCATCTTGAATCAACTTTATGATTTAGATGTGATCCAGGACAAAGGTGTTTGTCTGAAGATGAGTCTTATCTGAGGTCTGTTCTGACAGTAGAGTTTGAGGAAGTGGCAAAGAAAGAGGAAATAGCATGGAGGCAAAGATCCAGGGCTGTGTGGCTGAAAGAGGGAGACAAAAACACACAGTTTTTCCACAGAACAGCAAATTGGCATAAGAGATACAACAACATAGACAGTCTTTTGATTAATGGAACTGATGTAGATCATAGGTTTTTATCAAAATCTTTAGATAGAATGAGCACTGGAGGCCTCAATTCAGTCCCAGAGAACGAGCTAGGCTCAATACTGAAGACATTCTCCTTTTCAAAGTCAATTTGAAGAACAAGAAATCAAAGAATGTGTTTTTAATTGTGCAGGAGATAAGGCTCCTGGCCTAGATGGTTTTACCATGGCTTTCTTTAAACAATGCTGGGAGGTGGTGAAGGCAGAAGTAATAGCAACAGTCCAGAACTTCCATAGTCAAGGCTATTTTGAAAAAGTTTCAATGCTACATTTATATTCTTGATCCCAAAAAGGATGGGTGCAGTAGAGTTGAAGGATTTCAGGCCCATCAGCCTGATTAGCAGTGTCTACAAGATCATATCCAAGATCCTAGCAGCAAGACTCAAGAAGGTGATATCAAAGCTGGTAGATACACACCAATTGACTTTCATAAAGGATAGGCAGATCATGGATGCCATACTTATAGCCAACGAGTGTGTAGATGTGAGGAAAATATCCAAAGTCCCTGGGATTCTACGTAAATTGGACATAGAAAAGGCCTACAATCATCTCATCTGGAATTTTTTATGGAACACACCAAAGAGGATGGGATTTGGGAATAGGTGGATAAATTGGTTGACGTATTTGTGTGGAAACAGTCAAATTCTCTGTTTTAACAAATGGTACTCCCTCGGGCTTTTTCCCTTCTGAAAGGGGGTTAAGGCAAGGGGACCCGCTCTCTCCTTTCCTTTTTATCCTAGCTATGGAAGGATTGAGTGGCATGTTGAAAACTGCACAATCAAATAACATGATCAAGGGGTTCTTAACAAATGATAGGGACACAAGGGGCTTATCTATCTCCCATTTGCAGTATGCAGATGATACCCTAGTGTTCTGTAGTGTAGAGGAAGAACAACTAAAGCATCTGAGGATCATTTTTATATTGTTTGAAGCTGTTTCTGGATTAAACATAAATTGGGGCAAAAGTTTTGTATATCCGGTTAATGAAGTTCAAGAAATCAGCAAACTGGCTGGTATTCTAGGTGGTAAAGTAGGAGAAATGCCTACCACCTACCTAGGGATGCCTCTAGGAGCAAACAGCAAGTCAAAGAGCATATGGAATGCAGTGGTGGAAAACTGTGAAAAAAACTAGTAAATTGGAGAAATCAATACCTATCCTCGGGTGGAAGATTGACACTAATTAATAGTGTGCTGGATGCTATGCCAACCTACATGATGTCTTTATTCCCTATGCCAGTGAGTATCTCAAAGAAGCCAGACTCCATCAGGAGAAATTTTCTATGGCAAGGAAATGGAAAAGGAGAAAAGAAGTACCACTTAGTGAAATGGGATGTGGCGTTAAACAGCAAAAGAGAACGGGGAATGGGCATAAAAGATCTCAAAGTTCAAAACCAAAGTCTCCTCTTAAAGTAGCTATGGAGGTTTGTGTCTGTAAAACAAGGTTTGTGGAAAGAAGTGATAAGCTCCAAATATGCAATGGAAGGCTTATGGATTACCAAGGAAGTCAAAAGCCCTTATGGGGTAGGTCTATGGAGAACAATCAGGAACCTATGGCCGAAAATGTGGGGAAACTCAAAAATTAACATAGGAAATGGTAGAAGGACCTCCTTCTGGAATAAGGTTTGGGTTGGACAACACTCCCTAAAACAGTTATACCCTGTGATATATAATTTGAACCAACAAAAGGAGGCAACAGTAGCAGATGTCAGAGATAATCAAGGATGGAACCTATCTTTCAGGAGAAGGTTGAATGATTGGGAAATAGACAGATTAGTAAACTTTCAAATGTCTTGGGAGCAGGCAAACAACCTGAATACAGATGAGGACAGTCTACAATGGTTGAGGGCCAACAATGGGAAGTTCACAGTAAAATCAGCATATAGACATCTTGACAGGTCAGCTGAAATGCTTCTATCATGGCCTTGGAAGATGATATGGAGAACCAAGGTACCTAACAGGGTGTCTTGTTTCACTTGCTTGGTACCCAAGGAACGCAGTACTAACGCAGGACAATCTTATGAAGAGGGAAAGTCAGTTATGCTCCAGGTGCTTTTTTTGTGAAACAGAAACAGAGACAACAAACCATCTCTTTCTCCACTGTACAGTGACAGGAAAATTGTGGCAGGTCTTTTTGAATTTGAAGGGTATCAGCTGGTCCATGCCAAGACACACTGCTGATCTTCTAACATGCTGGAATAGAGAAGGGAATATGTCAGGCCACAAGGAGAGATGGAAGATTGTCCCTACATGCATCTGGCAGACAATTTGGAAGAAAAGGAATCAAAGATGTTTTGGAAATAAGAGCATCCCTTTCCAGAGCTTGAAGTTGAACTGCCTTATTACCTTTTATTTTTGGTGTAATCATGTCCTCCCCCAAAGAGGTGGAGCACATTACTCACTTTTTTTGTTTCTCTCTGTATTCTCCTGATGTAATTACTTTTGAAATACACCATTGGTGTATTGTTGTCTATGAAATGTTATCCTTATCAAAAAAAAAAGTTTGATTTTATGGTTAAAGACGTCATATTCAATCAAGTAGATTGTGACCCAACTTCAAAGGCGTCGAACTCTTAATCTATTGTGTATAATATTGTTCTATACAAAGTTTCAAAAGTCCTAACAATTCAAATTTTAAATTTTGAACTAATTTTTTCACAATAAAATAGGTACTCAATATTCACCAATAACTTCAACATTTCTTCCACTACTGCTAGCAGAATAAAAAAGTCAGCATCTTACACTCTGGATCCAGTCAAATACTAAAATATAAAATGAAAAGAAGGGCTTAGTTTACATGAATATTACATGATCAGCATAACCCACCTGGATCAACCATACAGCAGTTTGGCTATAAAGTTCATTGTTCACAAACCAGCTAGCCAGTGTATCCCATTCACTTTGTTTCCTTCCATAGATGGAGATTCTGTATTCAGCCAACTGAAAAAGACGAAAGGATTATGTCATACATTATTATGGCAAATTGTCACCATACTGAACTATGAAAGTACTATTCCACAAATAAGTGAAATCATTTGCTTCTTGTTGGCAACTTGAAATGACAAAGAAGAGAAGCCCAACCCAAATTCCACTAGATGTAGATTCAAATCCACATCACTGTCATTCTAAGGGGCTTCCCTAGAATAGAAGCAGACAAGATCCTAAGTGAAAAAATTCTTACAAAATGAGTCAACTCTACCATGCCAAGAACCAAAACTCATGATCAATGTTTTCAAGAGTGAAAACACAAGAAGTCGACAAGCCTCACTGCGGCTTAAAGCGAGAGTGAAGCTCAAACAACAACAACAACAACAACAACATACCCAGTAGAGTCCCACATGTGGGGTCTGGGGAGGGTAGAATGTACGCAGACCTTACCGCTACCTCGTAGAGGTAGAGAGGCTGTTTCCTGTGAACCCTCATCTCAAAACCCATAA
>JAOTQR010000086.1:2260785-2285204 GCA_025774065.1 Solanum ossicruentum
GGTGAGTTTAAAGGGGAAAGATCTTTTGTTCTACGCGAAGTGTTGAAGGCCATGAAGGTGCATCACCTGGAACTTTACAAAGGATCATTGGGTTACGGAGTATTCAAAGATAGTGAGTAGATAGAGAAGAAGACGGACACTTAAAGGAGCATCATCAAGAACACAACACAAACATGATAAACAGAATAGGCTTGAGGAGCATTAGACAACCATTGAAGAACTTTAAAAGGCCACATTGGGAAAAGGGTAGGCATACTGATGGATTAGGAAATAAGAAACAATCTAGAAGACCCTATATTTTAGGGTCGACTTATTTGATAATATCGGATGGGTTGGACCTCCGAACCCTATTATTGGATCTGATTTGATTTAATAATAAGGGCCATAAGCCCAAAATTCAATTAAAAAAAAAGAAAAATGCTAATAAAATATAATGATGAAAAATGTGAATATTAAAGGGATAAAGATATTGTATTGGATGAATTGACACACTTTGAAAAACTTCCGGACTTAAGATATTGAAGATGTTTTAGGTTTGAGGAGGCTATTAGATGTGCTATTAGTAGGATGAGTAGGAGAAGAGACTCCGGATCAGATAGGACGTCGGTGGAATTCTAAAAGAGCACAAACAAGGCAACTCTAATGCGGTTGACTGAATTGTTTAATGCTTTTTTAAAATGAAAAAAATATACGATGAATAGAGATGGAATACAATGATTTCATTATACAGGGACAAGGATGATATCCAATATTATAATAATTATAGAGGTATCAAATTCGTATGCTACACTACGAAGGTTTGAGAAAGAACGACAAAGATGAGTGTGAGAAGAGAGGTATCCATTTTCTAGAATCAATTTAGATTCATACTGGGCTTTCGATTACTAAAGCCATCACCTTGTATGGAGACTTGCAGAAAGTATGAACAAAGAAAGATGGTCCTTCACATAATATTCATAACCTTGAAAAAACCTATAACAAAGTCTCGAGTGATGTTCTCTAGAGCTATTTGGAGGTTAAAGTTGTCGTAATGGTATATATTATGGTGATAAAAAATATGTATGATGAAGCAAATGCTCAACTTAAAATGGTGGGAGGATATTCACGAAACATTTTCTAGTTGAGATGGGCCTATATCAGGGATTAGTTCTTAGCCCTTTCTTATTTTTCTTGGTAATGGATGAGTTAACATAATCTATTCAAGAGAAGATTTCTTGGTATATATTATTTGTAGACAATATAGTATTGGTTGATGAGACCTGGTACAGAGTTAATGCTAAGAGGAAATTTAGAGATAAACTTCGAAGTTCAAAGAGTTCAGATTGAGGAAGACCAAAATTGAGTATTTGAAGGATAAATTCTATTGAGTTGGATGAAAAGTAGTCATGGATGTGAGGCTTGCCTCACATACTATTCTCGAGAGAGAAAATTCTAATATCTTGAGTTCATTCTTCAAGATAGTAGGAATATCAACGATGATATCATACATCACATGTTGGGCTGGATGAATGAAATAGAACCTCTAGAATCTTGTGTGATAAAAGATACCATCTAAATTTATACATAAGTTTTACAAACAGATGGTTAGACTATCCTTTTCTATTTTTCTTGGTAATTAATGTGTTGATGTGGTCTATTCAAGAGAAGGTTTATTGGTATATATTATTTGATGAGACATGAAATAGAGTTAATGCTAGAAGGAAGTTTAGAGATATACTTCAAGTCCAAGGAGTTCAGGTTGAGCAGGACCAAAATTGAGTATTTAAAGAATAAATTCATTGTTGAGTTGCATGAAAATAGACGTGGATATGAGGCTTGCCTGACAAACTATTATCAAGAGAGAGGATTTTAAGTATCTTAATTCCGTTCTTCAAGATAGTGGAAATATCGACGATGATATCATATATCACATTGGGTTGGCGTGGATGATATGGAACCTCTAGAATCTTGTGTGATAAAAAGATACTACCTAACTTATACATAAATTTTACAAATAGATGGTTAGATCATCCTTATTGTATGTGGTGTAATGTTGTCTTGTAGAGAATTCACATGTTTACAATATATATTGTGGAGATGGGGATGTTAAGATGTATATGTAGAAGCAATAAAATTAGGAATAAAGTTATTCAAGAAAAAGGTATAGTCTCTGGTGGCGGACAAGATGATGGAATTGCGAGTATAAGATGATTTGGACATGTGCAAAAGAGATGCATTGACACCCGAGCAAGGATATGTGAGATGCTGGTTGTAAGGAGTATCCAGAAGGATAGAGGTAGGCCAAAACAATATTATGAAAAGGTGATGGTGATTAAACATGACATGTCATAACATCATATTACCAAAGACATGACTCTAGATAAGGAGTGATGGTCGCGTATTAAGGTAGAAGGTTAGCAAGGGTGGATTGTCTTATCTACTCTTACCCTTATAGTTCTTGCCTTATGTACGTATATTTTTTCAATTATCATACAACTATGCCTCACCACCTCAAGATAGTGGTAAAATTTACATACACCCTTCTCTAGACCTTACTTGGTAAGATTTCACAAAATATGTCGTTATTGTTTTCATCAATTAAACATTGCATCAAATTATGTAGGAATTATTTTTCACAGGAATTTCTACAAAGATATTCATATTAACAATAACTATCAATACTTTAATCTTTACAAAACATATACAATCTCTTCATGGAATTAGAAATTATGGAGATCAACCTTTTTTAGTTTGTTCAAATATATTTCTCTTGCTTCCTGTTTCTTCTATCCCACAAATCCTATTGATGTTGTCTCTATCCCAACCTCAGTTCACAGAAGTTCTGCACATTCGCCGTTGTTGATGTTGGTGCTTCTTCAAGTGGGTTCTAACATTGTTTGGTCACTACTAAAAGTAATCAAAACATGTACCTTTGTGGCTGAACCATCAAATAATACAGTGCAGTGAATAAGGTTTTTATTACTTCAACCAGAGGTCTTAGCCTGTTTGGTAAATGGTCTAATCAATCTCAAATTACAGTCTTAAAGACAATCAATCATCCATTGCATTGAGGAAAAATTTGAAGTTGAGTTCCAAGTACAATGAGCCTTACAAGGTGCTTGCTAGAGTTGACAATGTGGCCAACAGATCAAAACTTTCCCCTATTTTAAAGGTGTATCCAAAATTCTACTTTCACTCCTCAAAAAGAATATCAATAACAAGACGATGGTTAAGAAAAGTCTTGCTAGTAGGATAATCATTTGAAAATGTTCTATAACATCATATAGCTTAAAATTCTCTTTTTTCTTACACTACTAAACAAATGTTTCTTAAGTTACGGAGGAAACAAAATTAAAAGCATAGCATTATTTATTCAAGATTTTATTCCAATAAAATACTTTCTCAACCCTTTAACTAATAAATTAATGTGTTTTTAGAGTTTTCCCCAAATTAGCAAGTACTATAAAACTGAACACTATCTGAATCCAAAGAGCTGCCAAAAGGCCATTAGTATATGTTAAGTTTCCATTTTCACTTGTTTCTTTCTCCATCATTAGGAGACACTTGCCTTACCCCTACAAAAACCAAATCTTGAAAATACTGGTCAGAATTGGGATCTTGGGTATCTCAAATATTGTTCTGGGGAAGTGTGGGAAGGAATCTTTTTTTATATATAAATTGTGTAGCTCGCAGTTGTCAACTCTGTCAATTGTTTGTATTTTACGCATTTTCTTCTACTGCTGCATTGTCCTATCTTCTTGTTTATTTTTCGGCGTTTTTACTTCACTCTTTCTTGTTATGATTTTATTGGGATTATTTTGCTCACCATTTGTTGAAAGAAATGCCTGAACGATGGTTTTGACCCAGTTTTCAAGAACTCATAATTTCTGCTCTTTCTTGAGTTTACCGGCTACCCCTTGTAAATTTTTTGTCCTGAACCCAAGAAAAAGACTTCATTTCAGGGGAAAATTTGGGGGGTTTGAACTTGTTTTGGGTAAAGAAATGTGTGCTTTGAAGTTTCTTGAGCTAATTAGAAAGGGAAAAGAAGGGCATGGTGTGTGTTGTTGTTGCTGTGGAGAAGGGTCGCAAAGTGAAGCTGATAGGAAGTTGGAGGCGGAAATTTTAGCCTTCATGGAGAAATCTCAGAACCCAGAAGCATTTCCAACGAGGAAAGATTTGGAAAAAGCAGGAAGAGTTGATTTGATTGAGGCTATAAGGAGTAGGGGTGGGTGGTATTCGTTTGGTTGGGACTCGGAAGAGGAACCCACAGAGGCTGAGGAAATGGATTTTGATATTGAGGAGTTGCGAAGAAGAGTTGTGAAATATCAAGAAAGTGATTCTGGTTCTGATTTTTCATTTGGGGATTCTTCTCAGCCAGCTTCCTCCTCTGGTAGATCACTGTGAGGTTTCCTCCTTGCAAAATGTGCATTGTTTATCTATGGTTTACTATGTTTTGGTGACCACATCTTCTTGATTCTTGCATATTTGCTCCGCACAGTTGTCATGTTTTTCCTTTGATTACTGCTTTGATTTGCTTCAACCGAGGCTCTTTTTGGCCCCATACCTCCATTTGTAGGATTTTACTGGGTATGTTGTTGATATCATATTTCATCTCTTTAGTCAATTAGTTTATCTTGGTTCTAGTGTGTCTTAAGGATTTTGCTATTAGTAAAAAATCTTTTACTTTGAGCCAAAAATAAATCTAATATGGCACATAAACAAAGAAGTATCGAGGAGGGGTGATTACATATGACATGATGTAGTTTCGGCTTATCAAGGGAATGACTTTAGATTAGCAGTTATAGAGAACACATACTAGGGTAGGAGGGTGGGTTAGTTAATTGAACGTTGTTCTTCTGAGTTTGGTTATTATTGTGGTTTTTTTAATTGAATATCATTTATCTTGTTATGACTATTAGAATGATTTGTCAAGTTGTTTGTAGTATTTTGCCATGACTATCTTCATGCATTATTTCTTTCTCTATACTACTTTGGACTTTTCTTTCTTGAGCCGAGGGTCAATCGGAAATAGTCTCTCTACCTCTAAGGCAATGGTAAGGTTTATGTATACTTACCCTTTCCATACCCTACTTTATAGGATTACACCGGGTATGTTGTTGAAAATTTGTGAAGTGTATTAGTATCTTAGTTTCCTGTGTCTTTGCAACAGAGAAGCTGTGGTTGAGGAAGATAGTGGGATTGAAGGGATTGAAGGGATATTGAACCGATTAGAGAAAGAGAGGATTTCATCTCTTGGAATTAATACGAGCAAATATGGATATGTTGTTAATCATTCAAGTAAGGATAACATTGATGACAGAAGCTCCGGAACCACTACTACAGGTAGGGTTTTAGCCCCCTCCCTCTCTCCTCTCTTTTAGTTTGACAGTGGGATGGCATCCTAGCACCAAACCTGTTAAAATATGTTTAGTTGACAATTAATCATCGAAGGCCTTTTTTTGCACCCTATTATTGATAACTTTAACGATAATTGAAACCTGACGCTTTCAGCTAATATGTTAGGCTGAAAATTTTTCAAGTTAGTGGTTTGCCTTTAAACTATTGGACCCTAAAACATCAGATTCCATTTGTGTTGCATTGTAAAAGACAGGACTGACCTGGGAAAAAATGGAAGCCTCACGACACGTAGCCCCAAGAAAGGTGGTTTAAGTGATTCAGGAGGTCAGCTCCACAAATACACACCAGATATGTGGAGATCATGGAGCACTCAACGTGCATGCCCGGAAGGCACAGAGTTTGAAGGTATTCGCCTCCCTGAATCGAATCATATTCATAGTTTGTAGCCTCAATTTGACCCTTGCTATGTACAGTTGGTGAGGTAGATTTTGATAAGAGACCAACTGGAGGTAAGACTGAAACTTCAAGAGATGATGTATTTACCATCAAAGAGAATAGTTATGAAGCTCCGGAAAGAGGGACGTATAACAACCATAATGATATAAGGACGCGTCTTCAACATTTAGAGCTTGAGCTATCCTCAACACTTCTCTCCTTGAAATCGAAGAGCCAAGAGTTCAGTTCAAAGGAGGTAGAAATCTGTATCTCCTGTTTGTTCATGATTGCGTCTTTCTTTAGTCATGCATTGTAATGTTAATTTTCCTACTATGATATGCTTTTATGTTCTATATTGTATGTAGCATGGGGGACTTGACTAGCTGTGTGTGTTGCTGTAATGCAATTGTTCCACCCAAACCACCGATGTTGCTTACTTCTGTTAAATCAGTTTAAATCTGCTCAGTTCTTGTTCTACCTCTAGATATTTTCTTATGGGACTTCTTAGAACACATGGAATTCACTCCTGCCAAAGATGTTGCTTACTTCTGTTAAATCAGTTCTACATTTGAAGTTTTCTGTCTGTTGGTATCTTTGTGGGATGACGCTCTTATCACTGTTAAGAATACTTGTTTCCTCAGGATCTTGGAAGATCCCCTAGTGATTTGCAGAAGCTTTCTGATGCACGGGAGTTCCAGGAGAATGATTTCATAAATGCTCAGAAAAAATTGCGGTCCGTACGTGCAAAACTTGCGATACTTGAGGGGAAATTGGCGTTAACATTGAAGTCTGTATCATTTCTCATTCCTTTGTTACTCATTTTATGCTATATACCTACCACTACTGAATCTTCACCCATCTACTCTTTCAGTGATGCAGAGAAGTTGTTGGCGAAGAAGCAGAAGAGGATTGATCGTGCTAACAAAGCTTTACAGTTTCTTCGTACCACTCAGATTGTTTGGCATAACTCTGCCTCGGAGGTTCTTCTAGCAGGCTCGTTTGATGGATGGACAACTCAGGTTTGATCTTACTTCCATATATGTGATACGTAAATAGGAGGCAACATTTTACTGACAAATAGTTGGGAAGTACAAATGTGATGCAATTTTTTTGGCGTTAAGACATCTATTTCTGTACGACTTAATTTGGAAGTAGGGAAATGAAAAGAACACTCCTATGGAGTAGTCAAAACCAAAAATTTTACTAAGGGCGTTCAGGATTTAATATATATGTATAAGAAGTAAAAATTGACCTATATACATTGTATAATTGTCTAATTAATGGTGTTCAGCTGTCTGTCCTTGAGCCTATGCTCCTCCTAATTACTAAACAATATGTTTTACAAGAGCCAAATAGTATGTTTTTTAAATTAATTTTAAACCACTTTTGTCTCCTATATTGAAAACTCTGCAGTTTTATAAATCCTCTTTCACAAAACATAAAACAAAAAACAATTTTTGTGGTAATTGTTTCAATGGGCTTCTTGTCCTTGGTTGATAGGATGACATGTTTCATTGACTTGCAGAGGAAGATGAAGAAATCGCGTTCTGGTGTTTTTACTTTAAGCCTAAAGTTGTACCCAGGCAGCTATGAGGTGTGTTTAACCCTTGTAATGTAATGAACTTAATATACGATATTAGTAGTTGGCATCATCTCATTCTCCTTGTTGTAGATCAAATTCATTGTTGATGGCGTATGGAAGGTTGATCCTTTGAGGCCCGTTGTTCACAGCAGTGGACATGAAAATAATCTTCTCATTATCACGTAACAGCAAGTCGCAGAAAAGTTGCTCTGGGATGGATCATTAGCTGATCCTATATATGGTTAAGAAACCCGACTGAGTTGTTGTCTTGTAATTACTCCAAGCCGCAAATGTCGCTCAAGAATATGATTGATGATGTAATAGTAGGCTACATAGAAGAATTTTGTAGTTCCCTTCCATTCTTTGACACACACCACTGGTACAGAATCTGGTTCCCAGCAATGTAAAGTTAGCATCTGTTCCAAATATCTGAGTTGATTTGGATTATTCTTTGAAGGTGGTGACATTCCTTTGTGTATCATGTTTCCCCAACTATTTACTGCACATATTTAGCCGGCTTGTCGAGGGTCTATAGGAAACTACCTCTACCTATATGGGATAGAGGTAACTTTTACCCTCACCAAACCCCACTTATAGTTGTGGGATTATATTGGATATGTTCTTGTAATAAGCCATCTTATTGCTGGTTTTGAGAGATTGTACATAGAAAGGTATACAAGAATTGCCATTGCTGGCAACAAGGCAATTGATAAAGAAAATGCCTATACTAGTCCTGCGTTACACTTGATATCCTATGACCACACCAGGATTTACAGGGACTTCCCCTACATAAGCTGACATACCAATTTTGTCCTGCATAAATACCCGAAAAAGACGAATGATACAGGATTGGGGTTTGGTTATATGAATCCTCGATTAGTAAGACTGCTATAAAATAGCAAACAATTATTTTGATAACAAATATAACGAACCATTACAGTTCAAATCCGAACATCGCTGTATTAGAAACTGGAATTCACAGTATAAGTCCTGATAACAAATGTAAAACCACTGCCACAATAAACTCTACTGACACATGGTTTCCTGGACGGTTTGTTGCATAAGCTTACAACATGAGGGCTAGTTTGATCATTTGTATCTCCTAAACCAAGCTGACCATGTTCACCCCAACCCCATGTCATTACTGATCCATCATCTGCTGAAAAGTTAAAATAGTTCAGAAGTGAAGAGGGACAAATATGCAATTAATGGGTTCTTACAATAAACTTTTGCATCAGATCCCCACCTGTTACCACGGCAGAGTGCTCAGCTCCTGCACCAATTTGGACAACCTTTGTGCTATTGAAGTCGAGGACTCTTTGCATGACACCTTCATCTTCTGTGCAAATGAGACAAAGTTGTGTTCAGCTTCAAGAGTGCAAATTGTGATTATCAATTTGATAACAAATCTATAAGACATTTAAGAGGGTGAGAACTGCAAGTTCGCGTCCAATAAATGAGGCTTGACATTGTATCTCGGATGGTAGACTTCCACTTAGCCAAATTATTTTGGGACTGTTTTACATTAGTTAGCAAGTGAGTTTAGTAGAATCAGCAAACATTTATCAACTCTTCTACTAGAATTTTGGGTCATCAACCGATATTCTTTCCTTTTCAGGTTAAGAAGTCTTAATGTTTTTTCCTCTTCAAATATTTACTATGACACAGATAACCTCAACACTCATATTGGACTTCTGAATGTATCTGATATTCTTTCCATCATATATTTGGATAACTACTTTTCCCCTCCTTCAGTATCATGGCATTTGATAAAATACAGCAGTCAGCTATGTTCTGTAGTTTGATGCCAATGCATGTAGCCACCAGAGTGCTGCTTCGCATGAGTACTTTTTGTTTCTCATATATGTTTATTACTTATAGAGGTCAAATTAATTGGGCAAAAGAACAACACCACACCCAGAGTAGTCCCATAAATGGGGTCTAGGGAAGATAGGATGTACGCAGACATTAACACTACCTTAGTTGCTTAGAGAGGTTGTTACCAAAACAGATTAGAAAGCAAGGCACCAGGCAAAACAGGGATTTGCAAATGGATGGTCAAGTATGACAACTCGTGACCACAGACGCATGATTTTATGATAAGTTTAGATACTTGTATCAAGTGTTTCCAGCATCATTTTCAATTTTCAACATAATTAAGAGAGGTAGGTCTACTTTTTTCATGCAAGGATTCAATCAAGGTAAGAGTAAAACCCATCCATTGTGAGAAATCAATCTCACGAAGCAAGAGAAAGAGACTTGAGCTTCATAATTTTATGAAAGTTCACATAGAAAGATAACTGAAGATCATACCAGATATATGCTTCATCATGCTTGCTTTCTGAGCATAAGTAGGAACATTGTAATTGTACCTGCCAAGCATGTATACTTCCCCATCACCTATTAAAATGGTAAACAGGATGTCTTTAAGTTTCTATATACCTTGCAATATTTCCTTCATGTATACTAACATTGGTCAAAATAAAGGTCTAAAGCCTAGCATACCAGTCAATACAAGAGCATGATTCCATCCTAAAGCGACTTGGCTGAAATATAAGTCTGCAGTAACCCGGTGAGGCCTATACACATCTGGGGCTCCAGCGAATGCTCTTCCCCATACATATAAATTCCCATTCCCTTAACAAAACATAAAATTTAAGCAATATTTAACAGGTAAAAGCATTACCAACTTGATAAGATTATCATTCACTATCAACTTGATAAGATTATCATTCACTTATTGGTATGAAGCTACAAGCACCAAGCTATGTTGTTCGGGCTCTTCAAAAATGTCGATGGGTGTGTGTCCGATCCTCCAAAAGCAGTGCTTTGTTTAATGATCCAACATGGATGTGGCAACATTTTTGAAGAGTCCAAGAAACATTGCCTCCAAGTAGCGGGTGCTGCGACTAGATAACAGTTGAGCCATCAATCATCAGTATTGGATTTTATAATGGACTACTCAGAAGCTTACCGGATATTGCTGCGCTATGATCTCCATTTGCAGTGATACTCCCGATTTTGACATTTTCAAAACCCAAAGTAACCTGAGGAGTGCTAACTGACTTCTGTTTGTCATCAGATATACCAAGTTGACCACGTTTTCCAAATCCAAATCCATATATGACATCCTCAGCATCACCTACACAAATTAAGTCAAGTGAAATCAGCTTCACCAAATTCAATATACATGCTTATGTACAGGCAAGTGCATGGATAAGCATTAGGGTAAAATTACTTGCCTCCACAATGATGGCTACGATCTTTATGAAAAACTCTAACCAACTTGTTTTTTCTGTCCTTACAAGGTGATAGGAAACCAGATCTATAGAAATTATCAAGTAATGTACCATTTCTTAGGAATATTATCTCTAACAATCAGTTATTTCCGCACCAGAAAGAACTTTTTCCGAGATTATTTGTAGCTTGTCAGTTTACAAGCTGCAATATGTTTCCTAAATTCATGCAAGGGCGCGGATCCAACATTTAAATTCTACAGGTTCAATTTTTAAGGTTCTTAGTATTAAACCCATTATATTTTTGAAGTCATGGGTTCATGTATAGTATTTGTTGTAATTTTAATGAACTTTTACACATAAACTTATGCTCCGCGTCAGAAGTACTATATTCAGATGAACCATGTACCATAATGTTGGATCTGCCATTGAAATTGAATGTATGTCAGATTGAATTTTAACAGCTGAGATCATTACGCATCAAACATCACCGACACAAAAAGACCACGAAGTACTGATATAACCCATTTAAAGTTTTTTCCAAAAACGGAAAGATAACGAATAATCTGTTCTTTGAGTTGTGTTGTAAACTATGCTGCACAAAATTCACTTAAGATATTTTTAAAGGCTTAGTGTATTTGTGGTATATAATGATACGATGATGCAGAACAGATGTTAAGGCTAGTGGGGAACTAGCTTTTCAAGAACTTCATTTTCCGTACAAAGAAACTATGGGCAACTCGAACTGATTCACCATGCAGTAACCCCTGGAGTTCTTATGTTAACACGTGTGATTATTGTGACTAGTCACAACAATTCAATTGCATTTTCAAGCTCATGGCAATTACCCCTCAAAACTATAGCTGTATAGTGCTAGTGAACTTTTAAGAGAATTTTACAGAACTGTCAAACTATTATGGAAAACGACAAAACCATGAGTGTTTGACCAATTATATAAATGACAACAAATATAAAGCAAACAACATTCTCAGAAAGAAGCACTTTTGTTGATATAATTAGATTTAAGAGGTGCAATATTTGGCCTGTTTTACCTTTTAGTAAGACAAGTGAATGGCGCATACCACAAGCAATTTGATCGACATGCTTACTCTCGAAGAGCAGCATTTGTACAGGAGAACATCTTGAGATATAATCTCCATGCCCAAGCTGACCAAATGAACCATCTCCACAAGTGAATACGTAACCAGTATCTGGTAATTGTTAAACATTTACACCCAAGGGCAAGTTAAAACAGGTATTCAACTGAACAAGATTCCTCCAGATACATACCACAATTATGCAAGTCAAATTGCAGCAAGAGAACATAAAACATTTCGGAATATAGTAAACCAAAAAGTTGTAGCAGGATATCATCTTTTTTTCCCCTTTTAATGGTCACAGAAAATTTCATATCATCTGTTTCCCAAAAGCTTTCAGTTATCATCAGGAAAAGAACTTACGATTAACCTAGTGCATAAAGAGGTCCTCAAGAATGGTTTCTATCAAAGAACATAAGAATTTCGGCTGAAGTCATCCCTAAGCATCCTGGAGTTCACTTTTAACTTGAGAAACCCAACAACAACAACATACCCAGTGTAATCCCATAAATGGAACCTGGGAGGGTAGAGCATATGCAAAACTTACCCCTACCTCGTGGAGGTACAGAGGCAGTTTTTGAAAGACCCTCAGCTCAAGTGCAGCAAATCAAGTAGTTATGAAAAAAAGGAAATACGGCAGAGGAGAAGACAAGTCAACTAATATGGAAACACAACTGAAGTCTCATGAAACATAATTGAAATCTCAATGCATGAACTTTCAATTACAATATAATTAAATAAATATCCAAATACGACCAACTGGATAACTTGAAATAAAGTATTTCGGAACCAAAAATCACATAGTATGAAACAATCCAATATCACATTAGATTCATAGCTGAAGCAGAATGAATCAAACCTGAAACAAATCCTGAGTGATTCCATCCAGCAGAAGCATGTTTAATAAAGATTCCTTCCAAAGACTCTACCGACTTTGGGTGTAAGCAGTTAACCATCTCCCCATGGCCTAACTGACCAGAAGTACCCCTCCCCCATGTTAGCACTCTTCCACCTGCAAAACCCCAACAAACATGTATTTTAATTTGAAACGTAAAAATCTTTCTATTGAATCTAACACCAAAGATGACATCTTTACCAAATAAGCTTGTTTTTTTTTCCGTTTCCCTTTCTGTGAGAATTCATCTAAACCCCATCAAGTATTTTCCTTTTTATTAAATTTTTGTAAGTCACATTTTTTCCATTGAAGCTCAACTCCAAATACTCTGACATCTTTACTGCAAAACCCCATCAATGTTTTCGTTTTTTTCCTTCTTTAAGAAAAGTCTATATTTTTCCATTGAATTTGATTCTCACACCAAAAACGTCTCAACTGAACTGCTAGACACTATCAATTTCATTTCTCCTTCTTAAAAATAGTAAAATATCTTTTCATTGAATTTGATTCTCACATGGAAAAGGTGTCATCTTTACTGCAAAACCTTAAACCCCAAGAAATCATAGTAGCTCAATTAGTCGCCTATATGAACTTTCACCTTATTGATGAGGGGTCGATTCTCCCCCATGTAATTCTTTCCCCATTTTCACTTCTCTTAACCCCACCTTCCCCCTATCCCTAAAAAGATAACTTAAGACCCCATCAAGTAAAAACACATAACGCATAGATTAAATCTCACATGAAAAAGGTGTCAACTTTGCTGCAAAACCTTAAACCCCGGGAAATCGTAGTAGCTCAGTGAGTTGCCCACATGAACTTTCACCTTATTGGTAAGTGTTCGATTCTAGACTAGTGATTCTTTCTCCATTTCCCTTTCTCCAAACCCCACCCACCCCCAAACCCCTAAAAGAAACTTAAACCCCATCAATTAGATAACACATAAATACATAGATTGAATCTCACACAAAAAAAGGTGTCATCTTTACTGCAAAACCTTAAACCCCAGGAAATCTTAATTAGTTGCAACTTTGGGTTCAATTCTCCACGTTATAATTCTTTTGCCATTTCCCCTTCTCCTAACCCCAACCCCCACACAAAAAACTCAAACCCCATCACATAATTACACAGATTGAATCAGGGAAGAAAAAGTTGTCATCTTTACTGCAAAGCCATAAACCCCATCACGAATGTAAATTAAGTTTTGAGAGTAGATTAAAAGAGCATACCATTTGTAAGGGCAATGACATGGGCTCCACCACAAGAGAGATGAGAAATAGGGCCAAAAGAAGAAAGAGAATGGATGAGTTGAGGTTTATGTTCATCTTGGAGTTTTCCTGTTCCTAATTGTCCCTCTGTTCCTGCTCCCCAACTCCATATTTCTTCTTCTATTTCTTTGCTTTTAACTCTTTCCATCACTTCGGAAATCTCACCAATCATATACTTTTATCACCTTTGATTTTGCTGTAAATGAGATGATTATGATAAGCACAAAAAATGGTAGAAAATTATTTGAAGTGCCTAAGCTAATGAAAAAGAAAAACAGAAAAAATTACTAACAAATAGGTAAACTGACAAAATAAAAGGTCCACCTAATTCTTGATTTCACTAAATATATTATTCTTATTGTTATGATTATTGTTATTATTATTATAAGATTAATAATTAATATTAAGATAATTATTTCTCTATCTCTTTTACCACTGTTGCATAATTCTTTTGGCTATCGTTTTATTTTTCTAAATAAAATTGTATAATATAATCTTTTTTCCCAACAGAGGAGTATTGGGTCAGGATGCCAGCATAACCTATTTCTGATGCATCAGTTTCTACAGTATTTCTCCAATTTGGGTTTGATAGAGTTGGTAAATAATTTACATCAATCTCTGATGGAGCCAAAGATTCAATATTTTTTGGCTTTGGGAATGATGGAATAAAGCAAAATGACTCTTTAAACTGTCTGCGCTTCTTTCAATTGTGAAGTAGTAGTTAGTCAATGCAACTTTCGACGTTCATCATGGGTCATTCGGAAATAGTCACTCTATATTTTTAAACATAGGGGTCAGACTGCGTATATCCGACTCCCCCTTACCCCGTAATGAGCGGGAACCTTTGAGGCACTAGGATAATGTTGTTGTAGAGTTGGTAAATAATTATATCCATTAATCTTAATATTCAAAATTAATGATTGTAAAATATTAACATCTGTTAACGCAGTATTCAGATTTGGATAAGCATTAAAATATATAGCACCATATGCTAAAGTTGATTGTATTGATCCGATTTATACCCAAGTTAACCCATCACTAACCATGTCGGGAACACCTCTTTTAGGGCTTACCAACGTCATGATTTAAGCTTAGTTTGCTATAAAATTGTTTTAACTAAACCCATACCAAAACCTTAACCCCTTCAAGACTAGCTCTTATTTTAGAGTCATCGTCTTTTCAGATCTTCTCAAACTATATTAGTTATTTTTCAACACTTAAGAACCTACCCCCAGTAGTTCCAGCATTGCTGGCAATGAAATCTAAATATTTTTTATAATCTTCGAAAGAAGGTGCTCCTCGTTCCTGTTCGGCATTTTTGTTAACATAAAATGAATTTATATCATTTTGAGATAATAAATTAAAAACTTCACTATCCTTATCCATTGTGAAACTTAATTCTGTCGTTTTCACAGTAGTCTTTCTAAAAAATTTTTCAAAAGTTCCTAATTTATATATAATCTCAATATTTACTTTAGCAATCACCCAAGTGTTCAGTAAATCTTGTTGAACAGGGTAATCAACTTGTTCTTGCTAATTGTCCTTCAATCTTATGAATACTAGTAGTATTCATAATCATACTCTTTTGTTCTTGGTTCAAAAAATTATCCCACCAACCTTTTAATTGACCAGTAAAACCGGCTACTATCATAGCTGCAATATTTCTATCCTGATTTTTATTAATCTTACAAATGGTACTATACATTAACATTCTATGAACATTAGTAAAAATCTGTTTATCATTAAATCCATCAATATTCCATTCATAAATTTCTTTGCTACTATAACTATTATTAAAAATCTGATCTCTTTCTTCATTTAAAATATCAATTGGGGTTGGTCGATTATAATAATATATTTTTTGAATAGGCTTATCTGCCCATTTAGTATTAATCTTATTTAAGAAATCTTCTGACTCTTGTTGTGTAATAAATTTTTCTTGTTTTGCAGATAAAATTGAACTTATATTATATTTTCGGTTCATTTATTTTTTTAATGTTTCACATTTCAATTCCTTTTTTCTTAAGTTATACTTGATAAAATTTCTTTTTTTTAAGGAAAATATTTTAATAATTTTATCACATTAAGTAAAGGATAATGTATAAGTGTCAATTCCGTAAAACTTTGTCAAAGGCTTTCTCAAGATCAATGAATACCATATGAATGTCCTTTTTTCTTTCTCTATATTTTTTCACTAGTCTCTGAATAAGATAGACTGCTTCAGTAGTCGATTACACAACATGAATCCGAATTGATTATTTCAAATAGACACTTTGCTTTTCAACCTCATTTCCACCGCTCAATCCCAAATCTTCATAGTATGCCTCAACAATTTGGTATCCTTGTAATTATCACAATTTTAAATATCAACATTCTTTTTGTACAATAGAACTATTGTATTCCTCTTCTTGACATCATAACACTTTTCAAAACAGAATTAAGGAGCTTAGTCAGTCACTCAATACCATTCTTGATAGTGGTCTTCCAGAATTCTATCGGAAACGCATTGGGTCTAATTAATCTCTCTCTACTCATTGTATTAATAACCCGTCTAACTTCCCCAAACTCTAAAGTGTATGCAGTAAAATATTTAATAATAATAATAAATATAAAAATAAATTAAAACAACAAAATATAAAAGAAATAAAAGGAAGAAAATAATGCTAAAATATTTTATGTAATTACATTACATGATAAAATAAATTATTTGATTTACCAGATATATCTGTAATTATGTCCAATTAAATCAAAATCTCAATCCGTCTTTCCAAACAGGTCCTTAATGTGATCTTTGAAGAGAGCTCTTTTGCAGCTGATCGACGGCCGTAGCACTCTTTTCCAGCGGCTCTCCGACGGCAATGGTGGATCTGAGTTCCTTCTCCGATCAGAAATTTGATCCCAAAAAATGGATAAACTCAGCTTGTCAGTCACGACACCCACAGGATCCACTGGAAAAACACTTGATAAATCTGGAAATGAAGCTTCAGATGGTGTCCGAAGAGATCGCCGCATCCCTTGAGGAGCAAAGCGCCGCCGCGCTCCTCCGCGTCCCGCGCGCCACTCGGGATGTCATCCGCCTTCGTGACGATGCTCTCTCCCTTCGCTCCTCTCTCTCTGCCATCCTCCAAAAGCTTAAAAAGGTCCTTTCTTTTCACTACATTTACATTTTTTTAAAATGTATTGCTGCTGTAGTGAAGATGTGAAACATTTCAGTGTTATCCTTTTCTTTTTTGGTGAATTTGTAACCCTGAGAATTTACAAGTATTATGAGAATGTAGTTCAGAGATGAAAGGAAAATGTGCTAAGTAAATCACACGGTTTTATGCTAGTTCAAATTGAGTAGGATCATATCTAATTAGGGGATTATGGCTATCATATTTACTAGCAGATTCAATTCAAGAACTTCGATAAAAGTGATCTAAACCCCTGATTGAATAATTAAAGCCAATAGTTAGTATAGGACTAATTACTTTCTCCAATTAGTTCAAATAGGAACCATAGATATCAAGCACAAAACTAATCTCAACTCTTAAAGAAATCATTCTAGTGAGGTTGTAAGATAACTCCTAAGTAGCCAATACACGAAGGTGTAAAAAACGAATTCTCAATAATATTGATAATAATGTTGTTGTAAGAACTAACTAATCCAGTCCTATACACACGGGAATTTTTGACCAACCCTATCCCAAATGATACGGGATTTGAATTCTATTCTTATGGAAATAATCCATGGTAAATAGTGAAACCTAACTAGGTAACTTTGAATTAGAGAACTCTTAAACATGTAAAATTAATATCACACTTCTGCCGAAAACTACCTAACCAAGTAAGGGAACGAGTCACAAATTTTTGCACCCAAATGCACATGGACTTGCATGTAAATCAATCCTTTGGGGCATGCAAATCTTCCCATGTCGTGCAAAGCGTCCCACTCTAGGTAGAAATTTCAGCTCTCTTTTGTGCTTCTCCTAGACTCCATGATAGGGCTGCGTATTGGTTGGTTTGATTTGGTTTGGTTTTGAAGTTTATCAGTTCAACTTAGCGGTTATTATTTTGCAGACATACTAAACTATTATAGAACTATTAAGATATCAATTTGTCAGTTATTAATTGTTATTGGTTTGATTGTCAAGATTTCACACACAAAAAAACAAATGAACCATGCACATGAGTTGACAGATTGCATCTTTGCTCAAGTAAAAATTAACACCTTGTAGAATAATAGAGAGTTTTAGACAATCAGAAATGAAAGTGTGAAACTAAATCCTAAGGACTCGTTTGGTATGATGGAATAAATGGAGATGGTCTTGGGATAAATTCTTAGGAGTAGGGATTTTACTCTGTGCGTACTCAAAGGTCAGTGGCTAAAGGTTAAAATAAAAATAAATTCTTAGTACCCCTCCACTTGTTTAGATGGTTGTTATGTATTGTTTCATAATGCATTATATTATATTATGTAGTATTGTATTGTACTGTATTGCTTTAATGCATACAATGTTTGTATAAATTGTATCATTCTTTGTCGTTACATAGTGAGACACAGTAATAATTTGAATAATTACCTACAAGAAATTGTAGGGTACGAATTAGAACTACTATAAAAAGTTAGGATAAATGATATAATAGAATTACTAAATAATAATTAAAGACAAAATGAGAAGAATATATTAAGAGAATGACGCGATCACACCAAATTGATTGTTATACAAGATGATTCTTTTCTTTGTTATTTAACAATGGATTTAATTGATATGAAAATATAGTTTAAGTATCAATCACAACAAATATCGTTTTTAAACTAACAATACAATTATAATACAAAGGGTAACAACCATCCAAACAATGTGTAATCTCTTGTTTGTTTACAAAGTTTGGGATAACTTATCCAAGATAAATAATTAGTAGTGGGATAAGTTATCATTGCCTCTGGTTGGAATAATAACCCTGGGATAGCCTATCCCGAGATCAATGGTTAAAATGAATAAAATACCCACTCAAAACCCTTTTGATACATCAATTTTCACATTCTTTACACTTGGAGTAAATTTTTCTAAACGAATAACTTATTTTCTTAGAAATTATGTAATGCATAAAATTTTTAATACAACAAACTAAACGTTCATTTAGAAATAATACCTGGATAACTAATTAATGGCATAAATAATCCCATAATTAATTCCAGTATAACTAATCCATCATAACTTGCCTTCAAATAAATAACCCCTAAGTCAAGGATTTTAATGTAAATATAATTTATCAATTTACAATCGGGTTATGGGTTAACTCTATAAGAAAAAACTTCAAACTGTTAAGAACTGATATAAAAAAATCAAAATCGTTTTTGAAACCGCTAAATCAATAATCCATTACTGATAGCCAATAACATTTTCTCATTTTGGTTTTGAATTGCCCTACTCCATGTTGCTCCTAATCCTCCTCTTGGACTTAGTTGGACCATGAAATACGTGTACCACTTAGCCCCCTCCTACGATTCTTGGGTTCTTCTTCCATGATAAATATCTTCTTGATTTCCCATTGAAGCTTAGCAACCTTGTGTTGTATTCATCAACTTCCGGAGCTTCACTCAAGTCCTTACGGAGATATGCCATCATGAATGCTGTCAAACTTTCTCTTATGTTTGCCTCGATGCATACTACTTGAACTTTTTAGGGGCCATCTTTTGTCTTATCTAATGTTGTATAACCACAGGTCGATCTTAGCATCCACATGTTTGTGAAGCTTGTGGATGATTTAGCACCTACATTCGTTACCATGTATCATTGCCGATAGAGTAATTTATTGTCAGATTAAAGTTGCCATGTATCTTCTCTCTCCAATAATTATGGGTTTTACCAGAAAGAAGTGTGTACGCTCTGTAGAATTTGTAATGAGGCTTCAGTCTTCACAGAAATTAAAGCAATAACACGTTCCCTCTCTCACAACTTTGATTCCTTTGCAGGCTGAGGGAGCATCTGCTGAATCCGTAGCTACACTAGCAAAAGTTGATACTGTCAAGCGGAGAATGGAAGCTGCTCATGAGACATTGCAGGTAATACTTTTGTTGAAGTAACGTTTAACCTAAATCATAACTCCAGATAAAAACATTACCTGTATCTAAAGGCTACACTAGCAATTATTGCAGTTTCCTGCTAATTTCTGTTTTTATGACCTCTAAATACTTGAATTTTTTTGTTGAAGGATGCTGCTGGTTTGACTCAATTAAGCTCAACAGTGGAGGAAGTATTTGCTAGTGGTGACCTTCCACGAGCTGCAGAAACTCTGGCTAATATGAGGCATTGCTTATCTGCTGTTGGAGAGGTGGGTTTCGACTTGCTTGTTTTTACATAACATGCCAATGTGTGTGATATGGGCAGTGAAATAGTTCTTGCTTTATTAAGTCTCCTTCAATTTTCAGGTTGCCGAATTTGCCAATATTAGAAGGCAACTTGAAGTTTTAGAAGATAGACTAGACTCGGTGGTCCAACCTCGACTAATAGATGCTCTAAGCAATCGAAAGGTGACTTTAGCTCTCTTTTTCTCCTTTGTAATCCTCTTCTAAAGGTTATATTTTATGTTTTCAAATGAATGCATATTTCCACCATGTACCAGTAAGGAAACTGTAAAAAACCTTTGTTTCTATTTCATAGGTTGATGTTGCCCAAGAATTGCGTGCGATTCTACTTAGAATTGGGAGATTCAAGTCATTAGAGCTGCACTACACCATGGTCCATCTCAAGTCAATAAAGCGGCTTTGGGAAGATTTTGACTTGAGGCAGCAGGCTAACAAAGTTGCAAATGAGAAAAGTGAAATAGACAGACTACCAAATTCTCAGGATTTTCAATCGTCCATGATGTCATTTTCAAGTTGGCTGACTAATTTCTACGATGAATTGTTGCTTTATCTTGAACAGGAGTGGAAGTGGTACGAATAACTTTCTGCAACTTTTTCTTAGATAATTGTTACTTAGTGTTGCACCTAGGGCTTGGTTCAGTGGAAGGACACAATGTGAGACATGAAAATGGCGCACACATCACAAGTTAGAATCCTGCCACCGACTAGTAGCCTGGAATTTAAGTGAAAGCAGGGTATAGGGGGAAGCTTATTCTCCGGAGTTTTGAATTATGGACCAACTAATGTTTGGCCAGCTAACTCACATGGGATTTTTGGTTATCAAAGAAGAAAGAACAAATCTACTTCGTTTTCCTCCTAGATATTGGAAGTCATATGCTCTCTTGCTTTCAGATTTTTTAATTTTGTCTTGATTGAGGTCATTGATTAAGCATGCTTATATGCTAACATCTAGATATCGGTTCTGATATGAGTACAGCTTAGGAATGAAAAAGATCACTATCAGAAGAATGAAATGGATACATCCCAAAAGGAGTTGTTGGGTGGGTTTAGGCATGGGAGTAAGAACCTGGAGGTCCCAGGGTTGAAATGCTCCTATAAACTCGGTGCGAGTCTTTCTGCTCTACCATTGGTGGGTAGATTATCGGATGTTTTCGGGCTATAGCAGGCTACCTGATCAATATGTGGAGGTGTAGAGAGAAAGAGCATGAAGTGGAAAAAAAAAACTGCTCAATCTTTCTGATTGTGCAAGACCTTAGAATACTTAAAATAAGTCCAGTGACATAACGTCTGAGGCTAATGTGGATGTGAGTCTTGATGCACATGCGATCCAAAAGGAAGAAAGTTTCAAGTATCATAGGTATGTTATCCAAGGTATGAGGAGATTGATGATGATGTCACTCATCGTAGTTGTGTAGGATGGATGAAATAAAGGCTGACATTTGGAGGATTGTGTGATAAGAAACAACTACATACCAAGTGGAATCCCACAAGTGTGGTCTGGGAGGGTAAAATAGAGGCATACCTCACCATTACCTCATAGAGATAGAGATGCTGTTTCTGGAAGGCAAGTTATTTGATAAGAAGGTGTCACCAAAACTTAAAAGGCAAGTTCTACGAGGTGGTGGTTATACCAACTATGTTCTATGGGGCGGTGTGTTAACCACTCAGTACTCCTATGTTTAGAAGATGAAAGTTGCGGAAATGAAGATGTTGCGGTGGATGTGTGGTCACTCAAGGAGAGATAGGATGAAAAATGAAGATATTTGAGACAAGATATGAGTGACTTCAGTGGAGGATAAGACGCGTGAAGTGCGACTGACATGACTCGGGCATGTGAAGAGGAGATGCATCAATGCCCTAGTGTGGAGTTGTGAGATATTGGCTATGGATGGCGTGAGAAATATTGGAGAAGAATATTATTGAATTGTTTATTTACATGTGTATTATCATTGTTACATAAAGACCCTATTTATAGACACTACAACCTAATCCAAATCCAACTAAGAAACAATGCTATTCCTATTCCAACTCTAAATAGGACTATTTAATCTTATTCCTATTTTAACACTCCCCCTCAAGCTGGTGCATACAAATCATAAGCACCTAGCTTGTTACAGATATCATTAATACGAGGACCACTAAGGGAGTTGGTGAAGATATCTGCAAGCTGATCATTGACTTCACAAACTTTGTAACAATATCTTTTGAGAGTATTTTTTCTCTAACAAAGTGACAATCAATCTCAATGTGCTTGGTCCTTTCATGAAACACTGGATTTGATGCAATATAAAGGCCGCTTGATTATCACACACAAGTTCCATTTGATCAACTTTACCAAATTTTAGCTCCCTCAATAACTGCTTGACCCAGATAAGCTCGCAAGTTGCTGTAGCCATTGCTCAATATTCTGCTTCTTCACTCGACCGAACAACCACACTCTGTTTCTTGTTCTTCCACGACACCACATTACCTCCGACTAATACACAATATCCGGATGTAGACCGTCTATCAGAGGGTGATCTTACCCAATCAGCATCTGTATATCCGGTGATATGCTCATGTCCTTGATCTTCAAAGAGTAGTCCTTTTCCTGGCACTGACTTTATATATCATAGAATACGAACAACTGCATCCCAATGACTATCACAAGGGAAAGTCATAAATTGACTTAAAACACTCATAGGGAACGAAATTTCAGGTCTAGTCATCGTGAGATAATTTAACTTCCCCACTAGTCGTTTATACCTTTCAGGGTTACTGAGTGGCTCCCCCTGTCCTGGAAGCATTTTAACATTTGGATACATAGTACTGTCAATGGGTCTACATCCCATCATCCCTGTCTCTTCAAGAATGTCTAAGGCATACTTGCGTTGAGAAATAACAATACCTGATCCAGACTGAGCAACCTCAATACCTAGAAAATACTTTAATCTGCCAAGGTCTTTAGTTTGGAAATGCTTAAAGAGATGTTGCTTCAAAGTAGTAATACCATCTTTATCACTGCCATTGATAACAATATCATCGACATAAACAACCAAATAAATACATTAATTTGCTGCAGAATGCCGATAAAATACAGAGTGATCAGCTTCACTACGAGTCATGCCAAACTCCTGAATTACTGTGCTGAACTTTCCAAACCAGGCTTGAGGAGACTGTTTCAAACCATAGAGTGACTTGCGCAATTGGCATACAAGTCTACCAGACTCCCCCTGAGCAACAAAGCTAGGTGGTTGCTCCATATAGACTTCTTTCGCAAGATCACCATGTAGAAAAGCATTCTCAACATCCAACTGATGAAGAGGCCAATGACGAATAGCAGCCATAGATAGAAGAATATGAACAGATGCCATTTTAGCCACGGGAGCAAATATATCAGTAAAATCTAGCCCAAATATCTGAGTATATCCTTTGGCAACAAGGCAAGCCTCAAGTCGATCAATTTGACTGTTACGACCAACTTTTATTGCATAAACCCAACGACAACCAATAGTGGATTTACTTGCAGGAAGGGGGACAAGTTCCCAAGTACCACTCGTATGTAAAGCAGACATCTCATCAATCATAGCCTGCCTCCACCCCGAATGAGAAAGTGCTTCATTTGTAGTCTTGGGAATGGAAATAGAGAACAAAGAGGATACAAAAGCATAGTAGGATGATGTGAGGCGATGATAACTCAAGAAAGTATAATGTGGATTAGCATTTCTAGTGGACCGTATACCTTTTTTAAGTGCACTCGGTTGGCTAGGAGCAGGCAAGTCCACAGTAGGAGCAGCGTCTGGCTCATGACATGAATCATTTGGAACTAGTATTGGACGTGGACGATGATGGTAAGTCAAGAGAGGTGGAGGTTTGTTGGGTTGTGGCAGAGATGGCACTATAATTGGAGATTCCTCAAAGGTTGGTACAGGTAGGACCTGAGGTAGAGGTAAGACCTCAGAGGTATCAGGGTGATCAGATGATGTATGGTAAGGTTGAGATTCAAAGAATGTGACATCAGCGGAGATAAGATATCAATTAAGGTCAGGGGAATAACAACGATACCCTTTTTGGACTCGAGTGTAACCAAGAAAGACATATTTGAGAGCACGAGGAGCTAATTTATCTTTTCCTGGAGCTAAGTTATGAACAAAGCATGTGTTTCCAAAGACACGAGGAGGTATAGAATGGAGATGTGACAAAGGAAACAATATGGAATGTGGAATCTGATTTTGAATAGA
>JAOTQR010000086.1:2290345-2301148 GCA_025774065.1 Solanum ossicruentum
TCAGAGATACCAAAAATGGCATAATTATCGTGATATTGAGTTACAAAGCCGGTTACATCTTGATCAGTGATTGGTGTCCATATCTTTGAAAGTTGAGTGTCCTGACACTGAAAATGTAGATCTTCAGTAAAGTAAATTGCTGGTGAGACCAAATGGCAAATTAAGGGAAATAGTTCGCTCTAATCTTTACCTACTACAAATTCAGTGTTGCCTATAGGATCAATAGAAGGTCCCAATAAGACTAATTTTTCACTTCTATTGTTTGAGTCTTGTTTTCCTTTAAGAGAAAATTACAGCCCAATATCCTTGGGCCATCTAGTTACAAACTAGAGGAATTTTCGCGCGCATCGTCATTCAAAAATACTTTTATTATGCTCCATAACTATAGGTTGGATAAGTATTTATATATGTTTGTGTAATTTGTTATATAATTCGCAGTTTTTATATAATGTTCGCTATATAATTCTTACACAACATTTGTATAATTTGTTAGACAATTTATAATATTTGTATATTTCACTATATAATTTGATTTGCGCACACTTTAATATAATCATGCACGAGGTTTGTTTAAATCATGTGACTTATGAGGTTTGTTTAAATCATGTGAATTATGAGGTTTGTTTAAATCATGTGAATTATACAAAACTCAAACTATAATTACAGCTAGATGTCTGTTACGAGTCGTAATTAATTTAAACTATAATTATGTTTGCAAATTAATTAGTACATATTTGCTTATCCAAGTAATTTTTTCTACAAAATATGTACAAAACATATGGTAAATATATGTTGTATACTAATATACATATATTATGCATGCATAAATATATAACCGAGTGTATATGTAGCGTATACTTCAGCCATAATATTAAATCACATGGCAAAATGGTACAGGTTAGTTTGCAGTGTTTCAGGGGGAAAATGAAAAATCAATTATCCATGTACCATGTGGTGTCTTTTTTTTTCGATGAAGCAACATTAATCCCTTTTATTTCTGATAACCATGTTGTCTGTCCGTTATGCGACTATTCCACGGAATACCAGCTACCTCCCACTAACACCGATATAGGGTAATTCAAACAAATGGAAAGAATTCTAGTTTATAGGATAACCCATTGACCCCTCAGTCTCAGCACAAAAAGGTCAAATGACATCAACATATATTATCATCTCGTTCTCATTGTCTTACAGGTTGTCTTACAGGTTAAGTATGATTGGTATTTGCTCAAAAGTAACTTGTTTTATCTCGACGCCCTTGTTATCCCTGATTCTCTGGTTCATCCCCAGAGAATGCCTTGTGTTGATCATACCATACCTGTTGAGCAAAGGATGAGACCTAATCGATGTTAATGCAAATCATTCTGCAAAAGACAAATAGCAAATCTGCAATAGAATAAAGCCAGTGAGATTAGATATTCCTCTTTTCAATGAACTTTCTCAGCTAAAATTGGTACTGTCGCGGCAGGATACTATGAGAAGAAAACATTGAAAAACTAAAGATCATTTATGCTTGAAACAATATGGATAAGAGAGAGATTACCAAACTAGTGACAAAGTAAGAAGCTGGGAGCGAGACGCCCAAACTGGAACTACATGAAACCTGTAAGCAAGCATCATCTTCATTTACATCATAAGATGCATTGACACTGTTCACAAAATGAGTTGCTCCTGTTGCTAGGATTCAAAGATGGTCATCTTCTCATTCTTAGATGTACAATTTCAAGAACTAAATACAACTGCCCAGCTCTTGTAACCACACAATAACAATGAAGTGCATTATTACTAGTAATAACTGTTAAACCTCAAGACAATAACATCTGATTCAATATTTACAGACATCACTGCACAACTCTCATAACCCACATAACAACTTTTTGTCATAGTTGCACATCTCCAAAATAGTAGTTTCAATGTGCTATCAAGAGTACTTACCATATAAGATAATTAACACAGGATGTATTAGCTCTACAAGATTATGTGGCTGCTTGTTCCAAATTGCACCTGCCTTCTATATATGACACAAGCTAAAGCCATGACAGGAAAAGCAGATCCTTTTACATCCCATCCTAAAAATATGATGTGAAAATTCATCAATGCTGCCAAGTTCTTCCAAGTGCTATGTTGCAGGTACAAGTACTGAGGTACCAAAGTACAGTAACAATATCTATCTTTTCGACAAAATCCAAATCAAGGAACAGTATGTTATTTGCTAAGACAGAATCATACATGAATTACATACTCAAATGGAAAAAAATCATACATGAATTACATTCTCAAATGGAAAAAAAATAATCTTACGTACATGCTAGTATTACACAGAGAAGAAATACAAACAAGACAGGAATCTTATTGAAAGAACTAGAACTGAAAATCACCCCATCTGCAATAAAAACTCAACATTTACCTAACCTCACAAATAAAAGCTATATCGCTACTATAGAAAGCCATATTGCTAATGTTACAAGTGAGGCAATCCCTCAAACTACGACTATAAGTTACAAAATATCATCATAGGCAACAATTTCCCTACCCTTGTAAGGCTCAACCAGCCTTGTACTCACATGCGGACGAACATTACCACCATCATTGTCATTATCCTCATCTCTAGGGTTCACAATTGCTGATCCCAGTCGATTACCTCTTCCATGTCTACTTAGTGGCACCTCTGCTTTAACTAGCTTCGATGCAACCGTTGATGTAGATAGTTCCTCCTTCCGCATCACGCCTTCTTTCCACTGCGATGCATGGTCAGTTGCCCATATTACCTGAACCTGTCATCCACAACAAAAGTAAAGCCACATATACATCAGTTGTCAAGCAATTAACATGCTACAATATATTATTCTACCTTGATTGTGCAAAAGACTATACGCACTCTATGCTTATACATCCTACAAGCTGTTGTACTACACTGATAGTGCAAGAACTAATCACATTATCCATAAATAATTTAAATCAATTCTACCAGCTGAACACACATACCAAAATTCAGGGCCAACTAAGACCAAGAATTTAGCTAGCATTTCGCTAGACTTTGGGAATAGTTTGATCATGAAATTGAATTTAATATTCAAATATTTTCAACTTCCCAAAATTTTTAATTTTTACAACTTTTTACGGATCATGTCCAAACACAAGTTCAAATTCCAAAAATCACAATTTTTTTTATGACCACTGTCCCCTCCCAAAAACAGCAGGTACCAGGTAACTAAAACCAGCTAGTGTTTTTTATCTCCACTGAAATTTGAGCCTTAGACGTCGTGGCTCTCAACATGCATTGACCACTAGGCACACCTCAAATAATTCCACCCCAACCCATAGGACACCTGCCACCTCCCAACAACAGCAGGCATCGAGTAACTATGTCCACCAATACTAGCATAAATAGAAAGAATCACCTAGTATTTTTTGTCTCCGCTAGAACCTCATGACTCTTGACCACTCCATCAACTAATGGGCCACACCCTTGGTTAAATTTGCAAACATTAAACAGACCCATAGATTCAAAAAGTGAAATTAACCAAAAAATAAGCAATCTTGAAAATAATTTCGAGTATTAGAAGATACTAGAAAAAAAAAAGAGAAGAAAGAAGCGTACAGGCTTTGAGTGGAGAGTAATGGGGAAAGATGAATCTGCCGCAGCTTCAACAGCAGATTGAGCAGAATCATTGGAACGGAAAGTGATATGAGCGAGACCATTAGGTTCCATACGAGTTCGAGAGATGGATCCATAGATCTCAAAACGGGATTTAATGTCGAGCACAGAGCATTCAGAAGGAACCCCAATAACCACCACTGTAGCAGGTTGTTGTTGCTTTGTGGACGATGAATTGTCTTCCGGCGCCGGCAGAGGATCGTCGGAGGCCGGAGTTGGACGCCGGCGCTTGGGGAAGGAGTAGGGAACGTGGCGATTGAAATGGGTTCTGTCTCTCTTGCGGCCCATGATTTTGGGTTCTACTTTGGGCTTTGGTAGGAAAAAGTGGGACAAGAGATTTGGACTATTTATTCTTTTTTTTCACATCTCTAAAATCCTTTTACATCTTGGTTTTGGTTTTTTCTTGCGATTGTGTCTTGATATATTGCAGTGTTGTTATTATTGTTATTGTTCGTCATTTATTTTGTTACTTTTATTATATTTTTAAGTTTTTAATTGTTTTTCACTCTAGTCATTTTATTTTCTTTTCATATATACTATTTTTTCTTTTCATATATAATATTTTTTGCTTTTGGAACTCATATATTTAAATTGAAGATCTTCTGAAAATAAACATCTCTATCTTTATGAGTTAGTGGTAAGATTTATAGTATATTTTATTCTCCCAATTTTACTTTGTGGAATTTACTGAATCTGTTGTTATTGTTGTTGTTGGTATGTGGATATGATCTATGTTAAGTTTATTCTCTCAATTAAGTGATAATATTTGACTTAATATTAAATTTTTAAAAAATAATTAAAGTTTATACTCTAAAACGCTCTTACATCTTGATTTTGGTCTTGGTTTGTGGAGATGATCAATGTTAAGTTCCTTCTCTTAATTTACGTAGAATATATGTGACGCTATTTGATTTAATATAATATTATAAAAGAAAAAAAGACTTTGCACTCTAAAACACTTTTTGACAATCGTTGATGTCGAGTTAGCTACTACACTGCTTGCTATGCCCTGTTAGGTTCCCTTCTCCTAACACGATAGAAGTTCTGTAGCACATGATGAGCTATGTAATTGCAAATATTTGATTAAATTTTTTTAAGAAAAAACTAATTATAGAATATTACACTTCTTTTGACATAAATTAAAAAGGAAATTATGATAGAAACGGAAAGACTCATTAAATATCAATTAATTATTTGCATTTGTGGAATATTCAACTATCTATAACAAAACTTGGTGTATAACTAAAAAGATTGCTTTGAACAAAGATATACTATTAGTATAACATTCTTGTGATCTCCTTTTTCTTAATATTAATATGTTTGAACGTGAATACTTATTTGTATTTAAAATATGCATTGCGATTTAAATATCTAAATCTGAATATATATTTAAATATTAAAATATTATATTAAGATTTAAATCTGACTAATTAAAATGACTTTTTTTTTCAATATTTGAAATGTTCTTGAGTTTTGGTTGATGGAATTTTCTTGTGAACTAATAAATCTCGTAAATTTTTATTCATTTAATTTTGAGTTGGGAGTTTTATTATATATGAAGTCTCATTTTACTTCTCCCTATTGGTAAAAAATTTGACCAATTAATGTACAAAGATTCAACACTTCGGTTACTTCTCCCTATTGATGTTTCCTATGCTTAATCCAACCATATCAATATGTACTTAAATCTCTAAAACCCTATTAAAATACCAAATCCAAAATCTTATCGACTTTCTTCTCCTCACTATCACTTAATCCTCACAAATCCCATCCTAAATTTCTCCTCCTCTTCATCTTTCACCATGAAAATGCACCTCAATACTGTGTTGAGCTCAAACAAATGAGCTAAAATCTCTGTATTTTACAGCACATTTTCCCACCCCAAAATGTCCACTTCTTTATCCTACTCTCCACAGTTACTGACTTTCTCCGGCAGAAAGACTAATCCATCTTTCTCATTCCCCAAGATTCACTCTTTCTTGCATCAAAATCGACAAATTTGCTTAAAGACTCAATCTTTTCAAATATTTCCAACTTTTAGCCATTTGGGTCGTGTTCAAAGGGTAACAAGAGGTTCTTCTGACAGCTTTCTTGAAGCAATTGAAGAGGAAGAGGGTTTCCCGGAAACTGAGGAGAAACCATTGAAATTCCTCTTTTGGGTGTTGTTATGGGCGTCTGTATCTGTTGGTTTGTTTGCAGTTTCTGGGGATGCAAAAGCTGCTGCTGACTCTATTCGCGCTTCGGGGTTTGGTGTGAAAGTTGCTACTGCTTTGAGGAGTTCGGGCTGGCCTGATGAGGCTGTTGTGTTTGCTTTGGCTACACTTCCTGTAATTGAGCTTCGTGGAGCGATTCCTGTTGGTTATTGGTTGCAGCTCAAGCCTACTGCATTGACTGTTTTATCTGTTCTTGGGTGAGTTTTGCTTTCTCTCATAACTCAGTAATTTGGAAGAAAGATTGCATATTTGCTACACTGTCCTGATTTTAAGTCCTTGAATTGAATGTTTGTTTCAAGCTAATGGTCTATAAGGTTTGCATACACTCTATCGTGCCCATACTTTACTTTGTGTGGGAGTACATTGGGTTTGTTTAGATATGTTGTTGTTGAATTGAATGTTCCTTTTGAGCCGAGAGTCTATTAGAGACAACCTCTCTATGTTTGAGATAGAGATAAGGTCTTTGTACGCTCTACCCTCCCTGACTCTACTTTGTGGGAGTACATTGGGTATGTTGTTGTTGAATTGAATGTTTATTTCATCCTTAAAAGTATTTTTTTTGTGCTGTTCTGCAGTTTGATTTATGTTGCTTGCAGTTAATAGGAATGTTGAACTTGAATGTTATCTACTGGTACTTAACATGTTACATATTGAAAGTAGTGCATAGATAAATAAGCATCTAGTTATTAATTACAGGTAGTTGGAAGTATCAATTTTGGTGAAACTGATGCTATTGATGATTGTTTTTCGATAGTTTAGACTTCAGAAGCTATAGGATCTGTGTAATCTTGTATGAGAGTGAAAATAGATGTAACTTCAGTTCCTTCAGACTCGTTAGTCAATCCTGTTTTCAATAGGGGCAGTTGACGATTGAATCCGATTGTGACCATTTTCAGCTGATAATCAAGCTGGTATTGCATTTGCCAGAAGTCTGATTTCTGTGAGAAACATGAAGGAGAAGAATAAGTAACCAACCAGTGACTTGATAAATTTAATACAAATCTATTCACAAGTGTGAGATACAATTCAAATCTTACGTGCCTATGAGGAATATTAATACAGGCAATACAACATCCAATGCATATTCACTGAGAAGTATAATAACTATTAAACAATCTCTATAGCCATTGTTTTATGTTAGTTATAGTGACCATGTTAATCTTACATGAGTGGCACTTGGATCTTGAAGCGTGTCTCATTTTCTGTTGGCTAATGATCAAGAACTGATGCACCATCTGTAGGAACATGGTTCCTGTCCCCTTCATTGTGCTCTACTTAAAGAAGTTTGCAATTTTCCTTGCTGGAACGAACAAATCAGCATCAAAGCTTTTGGATTGGTTGTTTGAGCGGGCCAAAGACAAGGCAGATCCTGTGAAAGAGTTTCAATGGCTTGGTTTAATGCTCTTTGTGGCAGTTCCATTTCCTGGAACCGGAGCTTGGACAGGAGCCATCATAGCTTCTGTCCTCGACATGCCTTTCTGGTCGGCTGTTTCAGCAAACTTTGTTGGTGTAGTCCTGGCTGGCCTTCTAGTGAACTTGCTGGTGAATCTTGGACTCAAGTATGCCATTATAACCGGCATAATACTATTCATTATTTCGACATTCATGTGGAGTATCCTTCGAAGTCTTAAAAAATCTCTGAGCTCATCAAGCTGATATCAAATCCTATTGAAGTTTCGAGGTGATCAGTATAACCCATTATGGATAAAACAGAAATGGAGAAGGGAAAGAGAACCTTTTTTTCACATATTGCCATTATTTGTATTGGATACCTTCTTATCGTCTCTTCAATCAAGAATAAATTCAGTTATCTCGCACAATTCTTCCTCTTTACTTTGTATATGGAGTACTTTGGACCAACAGATTATAAGTATGCATATTGTGGATTGCAAGATTATTGAACAAGCTTAAGAGTTTGTTTTGAGGTTGTCTAATCCTTATAAGGAGTTCACACATCCTATTAAGGACTAATGTAGGACTTTTATGTCTCAACAATATCACAGCATGCTGATGAAATAATGGGATCCTATGGTTCCTTGTCAATCTTCGTCAGGGTACAAATATCTGAATTGATCCGAGTAAAATCTTGAGGACCCCATAGTAACAATAACAAACGTGGTAAACTCTTTGTTCGATAACAACTTACTGTATACCATAATTCTAAAGTAATTTTTCATCTTATTTATTTATAGTTTTGAAATTCTGACGGTCCAATAGAATCATTTGTAAGTAAGCAAGAAATATTTATTGAATTTCTGATGATTTAGTTTGCATACTTAATCTGTTTCTGAAATATATTTTTCCTTTTCTTTGTAGCTTTAAAAACATAACGATCTAATATGATTCGACTAGTCCAATGTGATAATTAAATAGAATAATTTATCATGATTTATTTGCCACAGTTTATTGACTTTGGTTCCTCTTGCCACTCGACTTAAGGTTAATTTTTTTAGTTAGAAATTCTTTAATTAAATATCAAAGGGGAAATAGTTAAATAGCAGCAGAATAATATCCTCCTTTTACAAATTACTATTAAATTTTTTGATTGAAAATTTAAGCAATATATTCAGGGGGAATTTTTATAAATAGCTTAGTCTTGAAACTTAATATGGTTAAATAGCTATATTTTACATAATTACACGGCATAATATCGGCTATGTGACTTGGAGGGGAGGAGAGAGGCGAACGAGTCAAGAGAGGGGAGGAGAGAGACGAATTGTATATGTATATTTGTCAAATTGTAGGTGTATATTTGTTAAATAATTATATATGTGCAATTAATATATATATGTATTTGTATATCTGGCAAGCGAGACCAAGAGAGGGAGGAGAGAGGCGAGCAAGAGAGGACAGAGAGTGGAGAGAGGCAAATTGTATATGTATATCTATCAAAATAATTGTATATATGTGGCTGATATACATATATAATTGTATATCTAGCAAAAAATTGAAGAGAGAGGAGAAAGGCGAGAGAAAGAAGAGAGAAAATAGTAATGAAACCCTAACTATGACAATAAACCTCTAACTATAGCTAAGAAATTTTTTCAAATTATAATTATATAATGTAAATATATATTATATATTTGTCCAATCACATTATTTTTTAAACACTTAAAACAACTAAAATGATAAAAAGCAGAATAACATTAAACTCTTCTGGTCTCAATTTTGTAACACACTTTACATTCTACCTAGTTCAAATGACACGTCTATAAAATAATAAAAAGTAAAAATAACAATTTGATTTCAAATTTATGTTTATGCTTAATGAAATGATCCATAACACTAAAAAAATTATGTTTTCTTTTAAAATATTGTATCAAGTCAAACGACATTTATTCAATTCAATGTTACCGACAAAGTTAGAAATTTGACAAAACTTATACAATTCTTTTTATTAATATGTGTCCGTGCGTTACGCGGAGTAACTAGTATATGTATTCATGCGCAAATTTTTAAAATAAAATAATTTTTAAATTAAAAAAAAAAAGGCAATACGAATTATTATTAAGTAATTGAAGTGAATGTGTACTTAAAAAAAGATAAAGATCTCTTTATGAAATTTGACTTTAGGCACTTAAATTTATCAAGACAGTTTTGAATGATGGATAAAATTTTATCCTAATTTATGTGCATAACTTTAAAATATATCATTTTTTCAAGATTTATTACAATATATATTTGTATAATTTGTTAAACCATACTTTGTTAACTTTATCTCACTGGTCAAGTAAATTGCATTAATTATATAAACAACTGCCTTAAAATGAATTTTGTTGAAAAATATATTATTTACTACAAAAAGGAGGCAAAAAAATATATGATTTATTGAATTTTTTAAAAGAATTTTAATCGTTTACCTGTGTTTATAAGGTAGTGGGGACATGGGTATAAGCGAGACGTGGCCAGTTGGTTTTACTTAATTTTATATTTTATTTTGTCTACTTTATTTTTCCTTTTTAGAAATGTATTTATTTTTCAAATGAAATATATATGTTATGTTTCAATTTAAATTATCATCTTTAAATTTAAATTAAATGTTATTACGCAAATAGCTAAACTTTGTCTTTAATTAAATTGGTTATTTGAAAAATAAAAGTATATCTCTTGCCTGTAATTTTTTTTTATAAATGTCTTTGTTTTCAAACCAAATATATAAGTTATATTTTAATTTAAATAACTATCTTTAAATTTGAATTTTATAAAAATAAATAGCTAATTTTTATCTTTAGATTAAATCCGTTATTTAAAAACTAAAAGATACAAATATCTTATCTTTAGCTTTTCAATTATATTTGTTAAAATTTGTGCTTTAAAAAATCATCTATAATGAAAATTAAAACATTATAACACGCATTTTTCTTGGAAATCACATATTTGTAATTATAATTTATTTTTAAATTTGAAATATAACAATAAAATAATTCTTTTTCACATACATTTTTTACTCCGTATTACATCAGGAAATACAATAACATCACAAATTATTGGCCAACATATGATTACTATAATATAATTTTGGCAAAATCAACTCTTTCTTGCTATTCCATAAATTTGTCATTTTTATTTTATGCAATTGAATTTGGAAAGAGAGAAGGAAAATAAAAACATATACAAACATGTATATTGATAAATCTTACCAATCATATCTATTGAAATGCTTCTTGTATATTCATTTCATGTTTTTTTAGTTAAAAATATTAATTGGCTCTAGTCTCAAATCAGTTACCTATATTTTAGTAATTTATGACGTCCTTTTTTCGTAACTCAAAATTAAAAGAATATCTGCAGTTACATAAATTTAAAAATAAGTAACTGCAATTAAATGTATACTTTTTTTTTTTTTACAAAATATAATTTTATAGTATTTAATTTTTATTTGTAAAAGTAATACTTTTTGTGACGCTGACATATAGGATTACACCTTCTCTT
>JAOTQR010000086.1:2301187-2312270 GCA_025774065.1 Solanum ossicruentum
AATTTTGTCTTAAAATATATTTCTTAATCTGTGTGCATTATTTTAAAAATTCAGTTAATATGGGACAGAGGGAGTATCTCGTAACAAGCGTTTTATATTTGTCATTCATACTTGAATAGCCTTTCCAAAGCCAACCTAATCCTTTGATTTATCTAAAAGCAAACTTGATTCCTCAAGAACTTAACACTACAAGCTAGTTTTTGGTTAGGTTATAATTAGAAGTGAAAAAAATTTGTTTCATAAAAAATATATTTCAGTTCAAGTTTGGGTTTGTTATTGATTCGTCTATAAATTTATTTATTTATTTAGCCTATTTTAATTAATTAAAAATTAATTAATATGTAATGCAAATTAATCGACAAGAAAAAACTTGTTACTTTTGTTTTATTTAGTATGTTACATATTGTGATAATAAAGAAAACAAAAGGTTTTATTAGGTAAAAAAAATTATAAAAGAGAAAATATAATAAAAATAATTAAAGCTTATACAGTAAGCGGATTGAGTCATGCTCTATGCGTTTTAGCTCAAATAAATTTTGGGCAATCAATTCAATAGATCATTCATTTATTAACTCAATCTATTTTAGTTCGTCAAATTCAATCCAGTCAGTCTATTTAGTAATTCAATTTGATTTTAACGTATTCAAATTCAATTTAATCCACCTATTTTTCCCCTCAAGTTCCAACTCAACAGTTAACTAATAATTAAAACAACAACATGCTCAATAACACTCCATAAGTGTGGTCTGGAGAGGTTAAAATCTACTCAAACTTTATCATTATTATATCATAGAGATAGAGAAGTTATCTTCAGAGACTCTCACCTCAAATATATCAACCCCAAAATAGAAAAATATTAGATATGGTATATTGACTAGAATAAAAAAACATATGGTAATTTTATAGATACCATGAAAGTTACAAATAAATGAAGGATAGTAACAATACAGTATATACAAAGACGCGATTAATCCTACTAACCTACTATATCATAAGGTAAGATAACATTCTGCCCTTGCTAGCCTACTAATTAAATAAAATTACTTATTAAATATAAATATTTGATTTGATTTGTTCCTTCAAAGCTACGTGCTTTCTATCTTTAAAAATACAAAAATATTAAAATAAACACCACGATCAAATTTTAGCAATTAAAATATGTTTTATGACCACCCCACCCCCAACACCCACACACACAAAAAAAATTAAAATTATGTTCACAAACTATAGTACAAATTACACATGTTAACATGTAACAAGAAATACATCAGCAAAGATATTCATGTTAATAATTTAATTTAATTAAAAAAGAAACGTTGATTCCTTCAATTAAAAAAATATTTAAAGTGATGGGGTGTGTCGCAACGTCCAATTTATAAAGTTAATTTAAAGAAAAGAAATTGTCAACATCTAGCTAAAAAGTCATTGCCTATTGAAATAAACTTTTGAATCCAATATTCCACAAAATTTGACTTTATGAAGGTATTGCCCTTGCTTTTCCTTTTTTTTTTCAATTATGTAGAATAAAAAAACAATTTTAAAATAAAACTTAAAACTAATTTAATTTGAAAATATATTAATTTTCAAATAGTAAAATTACTATATCATATAAAAAGATAAAATACAATAAATTTATAAAAGATTTTTATTTATCTCAGTATATTATTACGCAACTTTATGAAGGTTTTTTAGAAACAATCTTTCTATCTCGATAAGGTATTAGACAAATATGCATACATTTTATTCTCTTCAGACCTTACTTATGGGATTTCACTGAATATGTTATTATTATTGCATGTTATTATGAGACTTATGCACAGTTAGCTTTTTCTTTAGCTTCTTTTTGGTATTTCCCGTTTCTAGAAATTAAATAACATATACACTCTTGGAGGTTTATGAAGAAAACGAAAAATTTATCCTTTTCGTCTCATGTTATATGATTTTTTTAGTTTATTCAAGATTAACGTGTTTTTATGTTTTAAATTTTTTTAATCATAAGAATATCATAACATGTTGAGAATTAATTTTTTGTCAAGAGGTTTTTCATTTTCTTTCTCTTCAACTTCATTTATATGCTTTTATAATTATACAAATGTCAAAACGTGATTAAAATTACAAATTCTAATGATATTTTTAGCAAGTCTTTTAAGATTTTTTAAAAAAAAGTTTTTTCAGATTCTTGACACCTAATAAAAATGAAATGTACTATACTCCTTTTACACACCTAATAATCCAGTGGTTTTTCCCACAGTTTCTATCCCACTAGAAGGAAAATGCACATGCTTTTAATTACTTTTGTACATATCCTAGAAAATGACTTGTCATGATTTAACTTTTCCAAATAAAACCAATATATTTTAACTTTTTTAAAATTAAATAAAAAATCAGTAGTAAAAACAAACTGAATCACTTGCAGTACGTGTGTTTAATTCAGTATAATCAACTAAAAAGAAGAGGGGAAAAGGACAACAATACTCTCTCCGTTCATTTTTACTTATTATTATTTCACTTATTAATATCAAACTATATGAATTTTGATCAATATTTTAAAATGTACTTTTTTATCATATCAATATGAGAAAAATTATAATTTATAATATTCTTTGTATAATTTAATTAAGTTAAATCTCAAAACGTAAAATAGTAGCAAGTAAAAGTAATTTATTTTTAAACAGAAGAAAAAAAGCCAATCACAACTTTTTTTTGGAACAAAGCAAATAAAGAGTCTAAAGACACCTCATTTAGTCAAACTAGTAGTACTTAGTAATCCTATGTACAACATATTATTGTTCAAAGAAATTTAGCAAATGCCTTGGACCACTATAACCTTTTTATATGGTGGTGATTGATCGAAAATAATCTTTCTATCTGTGCAAGATAGAAATATGATAATCTATATATCAGATTATCCAAACCTCAGACTACACTTGTGAGATTATACTGAAAAAGTGGGATTGTACCAAATCTTGAAAGATAAGAAACTTAATATTGCCAGAACCAACAAGGCTGATCCTCAATTTGGAAACTCAAATTGCATGAATTAGCTTGAATTTGATCTCCAATTTCTGGGAAACACAAAAAGCTCTTGCTTAGATTGTCATCTTCATCTTGAGAAAAATCAGATGGCTCTTGTTCAAATACATTTGATGAATGATTCCCATCAGTATAATGTGGGCTATCTGAGTCAATAACATCACTTTTTGCTGAAGTTGCATCTTCTTGTTTGCACACTAGTTTTGGTATACTTGAGGTAACAACAATTGGAGTTGCTTTTTGAGTTTCTTGTGCATCTATTGGACTAATTGGTTCACTTTGTTCTGAGTTTTTCTTTTCTTGTTCCCTTCTATGCAATTTTTCCGTCAGTAAATTAACCTATTCAACCAAAAAAAAAACAGGATATATTAGAAATCGTGCTAAGAAAATGGACCTTATGCAGTTATGCCTAATTCAACCCCAAAAGCTATCTCCAGAAGTGAAGATTGTTAAAACACCATTAAAAGGAGACAATAAGCTATTCACGAAAATGGAGAAGAACCCTAACTTAATCCCAGAAGCTAGCTTCCTCAAGTGAAGATTGTTCAAAGACCATTAAGAGGCAACAAGCTATTCGCTTAACTTTTAACACCCCACACCCCCGCACGTCTATGAATAAACGAAGAGTCCGAATGAGTCTCGACTCCAATACAATGTCAAGGAAATGATGTTGAGACCTAACTTAATCTTAAAAGCTAGTTCTTGACCGTTCAAAGACCACTAAGGAGACAACAAACTATTCACTTACCTTTTATTAACACTTTGGCACACCTATGAATAAACCAAGAATACGAATGAGTCTGACTCCAATTTCATGTTAAGGAAATGACGTTGATGCCTAACTTAATTCCAGAAGCTAGCTTCTCAAGTGAGGATTGTCCAAAGACCATTAAGGAGACAACAAACTATATATTTAACCTTTCAACACCCCGCCACGCCATGCCTATGGATAATTCAAGAATACTTATGAGTCTGACTCTAATAACATGATGAGATGATGATGTCTCATTTTCTTCGACTAACATAGGACACTTAACAAACCCCTTGGAAGTTCTAATGCCTAATGAAGAATGCCTAGGGAGTTTCAAGATACCTCATTTCTCAAATCTTCACTCTCTTTGAAAAGGGTGTCATAATCATCTTTCAGTTTATCAAATCTAGCTTTCAAAACATCATAATCCTTCTCAAGTAGTTTAGTCTTGTATCTGGCACGTCTGTTTTGGAACCAAATAGCAATTTGCCTAGGTTGCAACCCAAGTTCATTAGCCAATTGAACTTTCCTCTCTGGTTCAAGCTTGTTGTCTACCTCAAAACTCTTCTCAAGAAACTGCACTTGATTAGGCAAAAGTCTTCTCTTCTTTTCTGGCTGGTGATAGCAACTATCATAATCATCATTGCTAAGTTCTTCTTTCTCAATTGCTGCGAAAAATGGCCTCTCTTTATCGACTTCTCCTCGGCCACCATCTTCGAAATTAACCATTGATGCACAACCTGAAACAGAGAAAATCAAGAAAGAACAAGGTCATTCATGTATCAAAAACTTGAAAATACACTAAGTTTTCAACAAAGAAAGTCACTTTTTAAGACAATAAAAGTATTAGTCGACTGATCATATGAGAAATCAACTAACTAAAATCAGAGTAATTCTACTTCTAAAGCTAAAAAGACTCGAACTTTGATAGAAAATTGCACAAAACAAGTGTCCAAATTCCATACATTGAATTAAGCAAAATCTAATCTTTTCTAGGAAATTTGGAGAGTTAAATAATGTTAATAACAAGCTACCAATCTTGTACAAACCATACACTTGTCATCAAAGAGTCAACCTTTGAGCTGAAATAAACTACAAGACTAAGTACTATAACCTTGATCTATCATTAAAAAGAAAGCAGTAAGTCTGGTGGCTAAAGCTACCGTTATACACATGGTCTGGAAATTCAACAGGACCCCAAGACTTCATATTTGTATTAAAAATCCACTTAACAAAAAAGGGTTATGGTCCAAAAACCATAAATTTAAATTCTTGAATCCATCCATGATATGCTTACATGAAAAAGAACATATTTTTAGCAGGATGGAGAAGAATTCTTTACCATGGAAAGAGGGAGAAGAATTGGACATCCAAAGACAATGAGAAAGTTTTTCACTTGGAAGCAAAACAGAATTAGTCATGTTAGAACTTTCATTCATAACCCTTCCAACTTCCATATCTTTAATCTTTCAAAGAGCTTTCTGGGGTTCAAGAATTGTGAAAAAAAACTATGTGGGGTTTCTTGATTAAGCAGTTGGAAATGGGGAAAAAGGACTCCAAAAATTAAGTGAAGAAAGTAACTATGTGAATAAGTTGATGTAAGAGGAAATTAGTGAAAGAGAAAAAAGAGATTCTTCCTTGGGAAGAGGAGATTGATGGGGTATATAAACAAGCTAGCTGAAAGTGGTAAGCAGAGCTTTCTTCCTGCAATGGAAGAGGGGATAATTTTGAATTTCCTATTTTACCCCTGTAGTTGTTTTTTTCTTTTTCCAACTTTATTTTTTTCCTCTCGTTTTTCAGCCGGTATTCGATTTTTATTTATAATAGAGTTTAATCAGTTTTATTTTCTGTCCTTAAGGTGGAAAATTAAATTAAGAATTCTCTTTAGGAAAAGATCCGAGAACCCTCCCCCTTCCTATTCCACTCTGCCCCAAGGAATAACTAGGACCAATTTAGTCATATTTTCATATTCCAATTAAACTGATCCAGTAGAACAATTCAAAGATATAATCTCTTCATTCCTATTCTATTCAGATACAGGTAGTCCGCATCTTCATAGACATATTTATTCCATCGATCCTGTCTTCAAAATAGTGCCTAGATCGTTACGCCTTTCATGAGGGTTAAGACTCACCCAGCATCTGATATCCTATTGAGATTCCATTGAATTCAAATTCACATGGTGTGTGGACTTTTTTATGAGAACAACGCTCCTAACATGATTTTTTTCATTGAATAATTACATGATGGAACTAACTTATACTATATATTTACCGTATATAGATACTTTTTTGTTAGATTATAGTTTTGATGATTTGATAAACTGAAATATGGCATGACACCTGATTCCATGATAGAATCATTTAGTTTAATTGAAAGTGAAAGTTGGAAAAAGTACCCTATTAGTAACTACTTTTGTGAGTGCTCGGAATGTGTCAGTATGACATGCCTCTTGGCCAATAGAATTGTTCCAGTAAGATGTGATTATCTTATGTTATGTCTAATCAACATCGACAGAGTGATACTTTTGCGATTCACCACTTTCCCAATTATAAAAGCAAAATTATTCTCCAAGATATATCAATAAAAAAGCATCAATCGGTCTATGGAATGTTATCTTAGTTTTGGATTGTTTTTAGTTGTATTTTTCTACTCTTAGTTGTGAATGTAATCCCAATCTATGAAGGAACTAGGTGTTTGTTCAATCTTTGAATTCAAGAAAGTCTAGCTAGCCAGGTCATAAATTCTTGAAGGAAGTTGAGAATTCTCTAGTCCCAGGTATGTAAAGGCTACCCAAAAGTTTGAGATTGTTCTTTCATGTGCCTCATGTAGAGTTAGGATGCAAGATTGATAATTAGACTCTTAAATAATGATTTCTTCAAAGTTTTCTTGAATAATATCTTTAATTCTTGAAATTGTTCTTTAAATTACATTTTTATATCTTAAGTTGATGATCATCATGCTTAAAGTTTACTGTATACTTGCATTATTAGGTGATTGTGATTTAACCCATATAAATTCACTCTGTAAAGACTTGAATAATAAACTTAGGGGGATGTCTAGAGCTTCGAGGGTCTGAATATGATGTTCGACTAAGTTTGAGTACTGAGGTGATGTGTGTTGTTGATTGTGATAGTTGAAAACAATATTGATAGAATTGGATGAATATATTTCTTTAAATTTGAGAGGATAGTGTTGCCTGTAGAGGTTAAGTGATGGAAATCCTTAATTAATTGATAGACATATGAGTATGTCTACTCTTAGGAGGAATATTGAGCACCGAAAATGAGTAAGAGTGAGTCTCGCTCGTACTCATTACCTACGTGGTCAGCGTAGCAGAGGATTGGACTGTGAGAACGGATGTTTCCTTAATCCCAAAAGAGGAATTATTATTATACACCCCTGATGTACGCCATTTTACCCCAATAAGGTACTGGGCGGATGCCATAATGACATCACTTCGTTATACCACCACCAATTCTTAGGTGGTGGGTGTAGGTCCAATAAACTCCCAGATAGGTCTCCTGATGATAGAACTCTGATATGATATGATTGCTTGATGTTTTGATGAATAGTGAGGTGATAGAGCCTAGTCCTATCCTCTGAGGGGAGGTTGAATGGGTGATGAGTGATTGTTACATTGTTTCATTTACTTTAGCCCGTTTTACATACAGTACCTTCTACGTACTAACGCCCCTTTGGCGTTCATCGTTTTATGATGCAGATTCTGTAGGCACAGAATTTCAGCAGCCTAATCGTTGAGATTCAGAGCTTGATTTTAGACCACAGTGAGTCCTCCCCTGAATTTGGAGGATGATTATTATTTCTTTTTTTATATCAACATTTCTTTGAATGTGACAACCATGGCCTGTCATGTTAGCTATAGAGGCTTCGTAGACATAGAGGGTTGATGGACAGTATCGGGCTTGTTGATTTTCGTTTCCTTTCTTTGAGATATTTATTCATATTACCTTATGATAGTTTATTATTTATTGAACCTTCCGCATATGAATGGATGGAACGATGTCAATGAGACTAGGTGGTCCGCTTGGAGATTAGCAATAGTCTTCGAGTGTCAGTCACGCCTAGGGTACCCTCCCCGGGCATGACATATAAATTAATTTAATTTATAAATAAAAATAATTAAGTAATAATTCACAAAAAGTATCATAAAAGGAAAACTTTGATACTCCAAAACATTTATCAATCAATCACATAATTTGCCGAAAGCGAGTGAGCGACGATGGCAACAACGCAAGGGGATCCCTTCTACTTGATTCTTTAAAAGTTAAAAGAAATGTTTCCTAATATAAGGACAATACTATTCCTCTATTTTACCAATGAGGGGAAAATGACTCTTCATTTTCCTTTACTTAGTCCCCCCACATTTTCCTCTGTTTTTCAATCTTTATTTCCTAATGCACACTTATTACTTAAACCTAATATTTTTAAATGATTACAAATCCTTGCTACTCATTTCATTTCATAGAGAAATTTCAATTCATTCATTTCATAGCTTTGTTCATAATATTTTTATAATTATATTGTGTAATGTCGTGTATTTCGCAAAAAAGCCATCCCTTGTATTCATTCTTCTGGTTTCTTTCAAGATTTCAAAGCTCTAATATTTTTTTCTCAGATTATGTAATATTTATCTCTAATTATTTAAAGTTTTCAACTTATGAAATACAATATGTACAATGATGATTGGGGTATGTTGTAATACATACATACAACTGTTGTATGTAATTTTAATCGGTAATCTTCTTCTTTTTTTTTTTTTAATTTATCTTCAGTATATATATTTTATTGTATTGTGGAGAAATATTATCTAATCCATCCTGATTATATGCATTAATACAATGAAATTAAGTGAATGCATACAATTTATCATGATTATATTTTTAATGTAACGAAATTAAGTGAACGCATATAACTTATCGTGACTATATCTGTCAAGATCACATGCATTTAAACAACTATTAGGTGAATGTTTTCACCATATATCATTGTGTGTGAGAGAGAATACAGTTTGCTGAGTAAGCACATATAAGCTATTGCGATTGTATGCGTCGCTAACAAGAAAGTTAAGTGAATGCATATAACCTATCATAATTTCATCCATCAAAATTGTATGAGTTAATATAACCATTTTGAGTAAATAAATGTGAGTGATACGAATCGATGCAAATTAGTTCAGTAAAGCTAATGAATACAAGAGAAATTAAAGTGAGTGAATATAAGTCGATAATTAAATTGATAAATGCTATTTTTAAAATCTATTTTTTATCTCTTATGAAATTTCTCCCTCTTTCTTTCTTTCTTTTTTTTTTTAATTTTTGAAGACTCAAATTCAAAATCCTTAGTTAAAATTGGAGAAATCTCCACCAATCTATTATTGTCCGTGTTGATCCCAACATATAAATTATTTGATATAATTATAAACTTATATAAATTCCCCTAAAAAAATTTTTTTATGATCAATTTGATAAAATTTGACTTTGATATTTTTCAAGAAACCATTGACACATCTAGTGTGAGGGGCAATTCTTTGCTAATGTACGTGTGAAAAGAAGTACGTAATGTGAGGATAAATACTACCAAACCTTTTTTAAACTATAAAAAATAATTATTTTCTTGTTACATTGGGTAGAGTAAGAGGAAAAGGAAAGGATGAAATTATAAGATGAGAAATTGAATCGTTCACCAATGGTTTGATATTAATTGATTAATACATTTCATTTTTCCTATTCACAACTATGATAAATCATTGGATAACACTAACTTACTTATTACATGATGATGTGTAATCTTATTCACAACTATGATAAAACAGTGGATAACAACAACGTACTTATAATATGATGATGTACAACAAAGTCAAACTAATAATTTGAAGGTACGTTTTATCAAATTATTGAAGAAAATACTATTTCGACTTTAATTTAAGCAATGTTAATATTGAACGATAGTGTGATCAATCAAAAGGGCAAGGTACATTTGTCAAATTGTGGATTAGTTAGAATCTTTTTTTATTCCTAAGTCACGTTAAATCAAGCTTAGTTTTCTCACATGCAAATTGTGGAGTAATAGGATTTGTGGTACTACTAAAGAATTTTTTTAAAAAAAAATTAAAAATTCAAGCCTGACACACTAAAAATCCCATCAAGCAAAGGATTCGGGGAAATGTCCAATCACAAAAATCTATTATACGCAGTCTTATCTTACATTAGCACAGTAAAATAAATATCCTTTCATTATGAATTTGAGGTCTAAATTTTGAATTATTTTGATATGAAATTGTCTTTCATGGGATTTGTTTTACCATTAAAATGAATTTAGGAATTCAGTCTAATTGCATTTCAAAATGTAAATACCAAATAAAAAGCAAAAGTATGATTAGTGGTCCAAAATTGTGAATTATGTATGTAATCAACTAGGACTTCTCATCATCATAAAGAAAAGGTCAATTTATGTGTTAGAACATCGTACGTCAAGTAATTTTTATTGAACTAATATTCTCTTAATATTTTCATTTGATGTGATATACAATCTTTATTGCTTTATTTTACTAACATTACGTAGCCATTAGTCTATAGGTTTCCTAAACTTGTTAGTCAATGCAATCCTTTATTATAACATGAGAACAAATCTTATTTTAATGTAATAATCTGTAAATCACATTAAAGAAGTAAATTGTATTAGATAATCATAATATGAAGGTCGATTTTATATATATGTACAACCAGAGATGGACCTACCCTTAGGGTAGAGGTGTCGCGGGAAATCTCGAAAACATGAATATATATTTTCATTTGGGATAACCCTCAAATTGGATCCTAAACTTGGCACCATTTTGTAAGTTGGAACTTAAACTTTCATAGTGCACAAACAGGACCCTCAACTTGGCAATTTCTGAACAAGTAGGCACAGACCAGTCGCTGACGTGGCGCGTCAGTGCAGTTGCTCTGACATGTTTTTTTCAGCCAATAATGAGATGCCACATTTGTCCACTTAAGCACAAACTGTACACGTTATATCCCTTATTTTTACACGTGACATTCCTAAAAAATTTTAAAAAATTAAATAATTTTTACAAAAAAATTACAAAAAAAATTAAATTTTTTTACATAAATTACAAAAAATTATAATAAAATTTTTTAAACGTTTTAAATTTTTTATATAAATTATAAAAAATTACAAAAAAATAAAAAAAATTAATTTTTTTTACATAATGTACAAAAAAGTTTTTAAAAATTATTTTATAAAATATTTGAATTTTGTAAATTTAATTTTTTT
>JAOTQR010000086.1:2327794-2340415 GCA_025774065.1 Solanum ossicruentum
TATAGCGTTAAATTTATTTTCATACATATATAGCAGATACCAAACTCCCTTCAACTAGTTTGTCTATTTATTTTTTCAGATTTTGAACCCTTAATTGAAATTTCGACTCTGCCCCTACTCCCACCCCCACCCCAACATAGTCCCATCCATCAAACCAAACATCAAACTTATTAACGAAGAAAATATGGAAAACTAATATCGACCCCATAAAAGACCTTTTTCTTTGTCATTCTTATTCTTTAAAATTCCAAAAGAAATCCCATGAACCATGACTTTGAAAAGAAACCACTTTGATATGATTCGATTTGTTTTATTATTTTTTTCTAAATAATTAAATAAAATAAATTTTTGGCATCATGGACGATAAAAGTTTATAGGATGAAAAGATCTTTGTCGAATTAGAATCGATTTTTGGATAGTACAATTTTTTTTTTAAGTGGAAGATCATATTAAAAATCCAACCTTCCCCACATATATTATTCATGCAACGCATCTAGTTTTGAGTTTGCGTTTTCTAGGGACCCATTACATGCATAACTTTTTCACATTTGGATTTTAACTACTTTTTTTTTATTTTTCCCATACTTTACATTTGTCACTATATAATGTATTGTGACATTTGACAATGTATTGCCCCTACGACTTAATTGGCCTAATTGGAAAAAGTGAGATCCTCGATGAGTATAAAAATCTTATAGTTAAGTGGAAAATGTGTCAAATCAGATTCATTATTCACTAAATTTCGAATGAGAATTTCACGATTATTAAAGTCATAGACTAGGAAAGATATTCTTTCTGTCTCATTTGAATTGAATTGTAAGGCCATGCACACATACTCTTGTCCTTTGTGAAATCATAAATATGTAATATAATTTGTCTCCTAGAAATACAAAACTATAATAAATGAAAGAGCAAATATGAAAAAAGTTTCAAATATTTTTCTTGAACTTTGATCAATTCAACTATTTTGAATCTTAAAAACGTCTCAAAATTCAATTAATTTGAGACGAAGGAAGTATTTACAAATAGACAACTTTTCCTTATTTGGGATCAAGATATAGGAATAGTGAGGAAGGCGAAGATTAAAAGTATATATAATGTATAATTTATTGAGCTATTTGTACTTATTAGATAGTATTTGAGAGTTGAGCATTATTAACATTAGAAATAATTTTTTAATACAAAGATAAAAGTGAAAATAAATATGATTTTTTATTTTGAAACTTTAAAATGATACCCCCTCATTCACTTTTACTCGTCACTATTTCAATTATGGAGGTCAAATTTTTTATCAATATTTTAATATATATTTTTATTATATTAATATGACAAAAATTATAATTTATACTATTTTTATATAAGTTTTAATAATTTAAAATTTAAATTTTCAAATATTAAATTTAATTATTTTAATTTTATTTTAAAATTCAATGAAATAGACCTCGAAAAGTAAAAGTGATAAAAAGGGTACTTTAATTTGAAAATTTTTATGGAGAATTTATGTCAAATTGCGGGCACTTGGAATAAGGATTTATTGTTGGAAATTGGAATTTTTGGAATTAAATGAGGGGGTAATTAGCAAAAAGACAAAAACTATAAATACAAACATCTAAAAAAATTTGTTGGAAAAAGAAATGTAACAATATTGTTTGTTCGCATTCAAGTTGTTAGTTCTTATTAAGAAAAAAAAACATTTTTTTACTACAAATACCAACTTGACATCTCACATGTTACCATACATATGATTATCTTTGAATTAATTAGTGGCTCATGAGCCAATAGGAGGAGTTCAACTCAATCTCATTAAGCTATTTTGTCAGATAATTACTGAGAAAATTATTAAAAACACTTTGAAATTTAGCATAAGTTATTAGTTTTATTCTTAAATTATAAATAATTAACTATAGAAAAAATTATTAAAAATACTTCTGAACTTAGCGCAAATTATTAGTTTCATCCCTAAATTATTGACAGTCTTAAAAATACCCTTCTAAGGCTATACTTGACTAACTAAACTAGAATATATTCCCAATACTATTACAAGTGTTAAAAACACTTCTTAATATAATAATAATTTAGAGGTGTATTTCACTATTGTTATAAAATCAAGAGTGTATTTAAATTTAGTTAATCAATTGGAAGAGGATTTTTAACACTATCAATAGTTTGGGGATGAAATAATAATTCGTGTCAAGTAAAAAAATATTTTTAATACTTTTCTTTTATTTCTTTTATATATATTATTACTCTTTTTAATTTTTTTCTCTTTTTTTTAAAATGTGTGACTATTGGTTTGGTTGTTCTTATTTTGTTAGCCCTATTACATCACCTTTTGTGTCAATAGTGGTAGGGCTAATACAAGTTTTGGATTGACACTTCCCTTTTTGGTGGCAATACCAAGTTTGTTAACTATATGAAGTGGATTGCAAGTACAATAAATTATCATAAATAATCAATCACCACTAACATGGGTTGTGATCCACTTGTGGGAGCATTTCACCCTTAACTAGAGGTCTCGGATTTGAGTCCTGAGAATAGAAAAAATCTTGTTGAGAGCGCCACTCCCAAAATAGATCCTGCAGTGCACAATTCGAATTTAGTCGGAGCTCCACGGGCTCTGAACATTATTTGGAAAACCAAAAATCAAAAAAATCAATCACTTAGTATAAATTGTAGTAAAAGTTTTTTGTTTTAACACCTAAAGTCTGTTTTAGAAACAAATTTACAGAAAAGTTAACAAAAGTTAAATAGAGTAGTAGTTGGATTTAAAGAAAAGAATTTTTCAAAAAAGAGAGCGAGATTGAGAGAGAGGCAGGAGATAGGACAAAGAGTGGAGAAAAGCGAATAGTATATGTATATTTATATAGGACAAAGAGTGGAGAGAAGTGGAATAGTATATGTATATTTATATAGGACAAAGAGTGGAGAGAAGCGAATAGTATATGTATATTTATCAAATTATATGTGTATATCTGTTAAATAATTGTTATGTGTCTAACTAATATACATATGTTTTTGTATATCTCGCAAGCGAGATTAGGAATTGAGAGAGAGGGAGGAGAGAAGTGAGCAAAAGAGGCAGAAAGTGGAGAGAAGCGAATTGTATATGTATATTTGTCAAATTGAATATGTATATCTATCAAATAATTGTATATTTACAATTTGTATACATATGTATTTCTATTTGGTAAGAAATTGCGAGAGAGAGGAGAGAGGATAGAGGCATGTGCGCGCGAGAGAGAAAATAGCAACAAAACTTTACGTATAGCTATAAATTATAATTTTTTTCAAACTACAGTGGTATAATGTAAATAAATACCATATGTTTGTTTAGCTACATAATTTACCCTTTTAAAAAGAGTTTTTGATTTTTATTATGACAGATGATCTTATCCAAAAATCATGAACATCCAAACTAGGCATTAAAGAGGTCACTTTCTACAACTACAATAATATAAAAAATAGGATATAGGGAGGGTAAAGTATAGGCAGATAGATTGTTTCCGATAGATTATCAGCTAAAAAAATTAAAAGAAGAAGAGAAAAAGGGTCCAAAGCAATATAGATAAATACTATAGATAGCCTGACAAATCTTTCTAAATATAAATCGTAATAGGATAAAACAATAATCGAAGTACATTAAAAACTATGACTGATAGGACGGGTAGAAAGGTCATATGCTAATGGTTTTAATTTTCTCCATGGAACATGGAAGCCATGTTTAATTTATCTATGTGGGCAGGCATGTTCTCTTTTGACCTTTCAAATGACTACATACAGTGGAGACTCAAATATAAGCAATATTTACAAGTTTACAATCAAGCATATCACTTTGGAAAATTTAAATTAGAAAATTTGCATAAATGAAATGTAAAGTGACATATTGAAATAGGATTTTGCTTTTTATGGTTAACTAATTGAATCCTAATTCTACCTTGTTTGGATGCCTTTTTTTTGGGTGGGGATGGGGTGGGGTGGGGGTTGGTTTCATTAGTGTTCCATACTCGCATTATATTGAGGTTCGGCTAAATATAGGATTTGCACGAGAAGTCTCATATTTGAGGATAAAACAGTATCTAACAAAAATAACTTCATTCTTCGTAGCATTTGAACCTTAGACTCGGATTAAGGGTTTGATGTGAAAGATTCTGTTGTTGGTAGGTATTAAAACAAACTTTTGATAGATTTAATTAATATGTAGAGTTAGTATCTGAATTTGGAATGTCAAAAAGTGGACTTAAAAAAAGGAGGAGAGTGTCTCTTTATTCCTGTGACAGCTAGAGAAACTTTTGCATGACTTTTTTATATGTGAATTTTGAACTCTTTAGGCCATTCCTATCTTAATTAGTCTCATAAACAAAGGTAGGATTTTAACCTTATAGGTTCGGGGAATAAAGTTATTGGGTTCTAAATTAATAATTTGTACTTATTTAACGGATTTTTTTTATAGGAAAAACCTAAGTTTCTACCTCTTTAAATCAAACTATTTACATTCATATACCCCTTTACATTTTATACCCTCATAATATTACAATTTTGCTCACCTAATATTAAAATTCGTGCGCTAACATCATGCTGACGTCAATACATGCTTGTATGATATACAATAGGGTATACATATACCAACAGGGTATCATAGATCATTAAGCTCAATCCTATATGATACCGATATGGTATAAATATACCGACAAAGTATATAACGAATATATTTTCTACTAATTTAGAATTTAATAATTCTTTTATTTGTTTCTTAAAAAAAGTTCTATATACCAATTGGGTATCAATATACCACCAGAGTATCACAAAGGACTGATCACATTCTGTATGATACCGCTATGATATATAAATACAACCAGAGTATATCTCATAATATTTATGCTGACATCAACATGACGTCAGCACTCGGAATAAAAATGAGTAAGTGGGTAGAAAGGTAAATAATTTAGGTAATTTATCCATTAAAGATAAATAATTTAGATTGAGTCTATTAAGGGTAAATAATTTTAAATTAGATTTATTTTGTGTACCATTTTTTTTTTTTTTTAAGTATAAATATAGAGTTTGAACTAAAGTTGCTAGGTCCGGCCCAACCCTTGACAGAAGATCTAGCTCCACCCTTGATTACAAATATCATTTGAAAAATAGATATCCTTCCCTTGGATATTTAAGCTGATGAATAATAGGTACCTATACTCGAGGCAGAGTTAGTGAGTTGTGTAATCGCAGACCATTCGGGGGGGCACTTGAGTTAGCTGTCTACGGCTGACAACGTCTTGAACCCTGGCCAAGTTTGGACCAATTGGAACTACCTAAAAATGAGATTCTTGTCTATCGAGTTTTGCTTTAAACAAAACTTCTATGCATAAGTTATGCATCATTTTGCAGGGGCTAGTGGTGCTCACCATACAGGCTCGTTCGGGGTCGTTGAAACCACCAATGTGCGACCTTCAAGCAATGCCAAATGTGCCTTGCGAGCAAGTTCACGGTACACAAGCAGCTATGTTGTTTATAGGGCTTTACCTAGTCGCATTGGGTGTAGGAGGTATAAAGGGATCACTCCCGTCCCACGGCGCTGAACAGTTTGATGAAGCAACCCCACAAGGAAGAAAACAAAGATCAACTTTCTTCAATTACTTTGTGTTTTGCCTCTCATGTGGAGCTCTCATTGCAGTCACATTTGTGGTTTGGATGGAAGACAATAAGGGTTGGCAATGGGGATTCGGAATTTCAACGTTTGCTATATTTTTGTCGATCCCAATCTTCCTTGCTGGTTCGCCGTTCTATAGGAACAAGATACCTTGTGGAAGCCCTTTAACAACAATCAGCAAGGTATATAGTTTCATAAAGCTTCAATCTTTCATCATCCGTTTCATATGTTATGCATTTCAAAACTATGTTACTCAGACTCTTCGAAAATACTGCTTGTGTCTTGGTGTAGGTTCTCATTGCTTCCTTGGTAAATTCGGTCGTATCAAGAAACTCAACTAGCGCTATTGTAAGTATGACTTCAAGCCCTTCTCCTCCAACTCCAATGGGCAAAGAAGGTGGCGAAGATTCAGACGTAGGATCAATTCACACTCCATCGACAAGTCTTAGCTTCCTTAATCGAGCTATTTCAGACACACCGGCTTGTAGTGCATTAGAATGCTCAGTACAACAAGTTGAAGAAGTGAAGATTGTGATGAAAATCCTCCCAATTTTCGCTTGCACCATCATGCTCAACTGCTGCCTTGCTCAACTCTCAACATTCTCGGTCCAACAAGCGGCCTCTATGAACACAAAGGTTGGTTCTTTAAAAGTCCCACCGGCTTCACTCCCCATTTTCCCCGTCCTGTTCATCATGATCTTAGCACCACTGTATGACCACTTCATCATCCCAGTCACTCGTAGAGTAACCAAAACAGAAATGGGGATCTCTCACCTCCAACGCATTGGTATCGGTTTATTCCTCTCCATATTGGCAATGGCAATAGCAGCCCTTGTTGAAATCAAACGCAAGAGAGTCGTCACTGACTCAGGACTCATCGACTCTGCCAAACCGTTGCCTATAACATTCTTCTGGATCGCATTTCAGTACTTGTTTCTCGGATCAGCTGATCTTTTCACACTAGCAGGGCTACTTGAATTCTGTTTCTCGGAAGCACCAGTAAGTATGAGATCATTGGCAACATCTCTCTCGTGGGCTTCTTTAGCCATCGGATACTATCTCAGCTCAGTGATCGTGTCTATTGTCAATCGTGTAACGGGCATTTCAACGAGCAAACCATGGCTCACAGGTAACAACTTGAATCACTACCATTTAGAGAGGTTCTACTGGCTAATGTGCATACTAAGTGCATTAAACTTTATGCACTATATATTTTGGGCTACAAAATACAAGTATAGATCAATCACTTGTGGCAAGTAAACATGCATTGTTGTGCAAGTTCATTGTAAAGAACGAACTGCGCGAGTCATCAGCCCTGTTGCCTGATGACTCGGAGCAGGAATTCTAACAAGGGGATTCGAAAAAGATGCAAGAATGTTTCACCTTTGATTGAACTAGCGACGTTAAAGCAATTTTTGTCGCTATACTTGTGTAAAGAATGTTGAGCAATTTATACAAATTTCGTTTTACTCTATTTGCACATTATAATTTTCTGTATGTAGCTAGACTCAATAGTAAATTACTTGTACGCGGACATTAACATGTGCCATGTACAAATCAGTTTCATGCCAATTGTTTCGTAAGTGAGTCTATTCATTTAATTCTATACAAGTTTACGTTTTGCAATCTACTCAATTTTCTAGTGGATTCATAGATGCAGTTAGGTTAAATATATATTTAAAGTTCATGTATTATCATATTTGATTCTATAAGTTCAACTTTTTGGAATATATGTTCTAAACTTCAAGAAAGATCTTGACATCTCAAGTACTTACGTAATAGGATTCTTGTTGTACTAAGTTTTGTGCATTCTCATTTTCTTCAGAATCTCACTTCAACCACAAAACAAAAACACTAGCCATATCATGAGATGTGTTGGTCTAGTGATTAATAATGTAGCCGAATATCATGACGTTTCACGTTTAATTTTTGAGCAGTGGTATAACACCCTTCATAGAAAAGCTATATTTTATATATATACAGAAGATTGTATGAAATATATCAATAAAAAATTTACTCTTCAAACATATATATTAAATCTTGGACATCCTTAATAAAATTTTTGAGAGATTCTTTATTGGTGGTTCCCATAGAGAATATTGGAGTTAAGGATAGCCTGTCCTGTGAGGAGACTTCAATCCAGATTCTTAATCACCAGGTTCGCAAGTTGAGAACCAAAGAAATTGCCTCAGTCAAAGTCTTATGGAGAAATCAATTTATTGAGGAAGCCACATGGAGTTGAGGATGACATGAAGGCCAAATACCTACATCTAATCATACCTTCTGACAATGGAGTTGATGATGATAATCCTCACCCCATTCTTAGAATTGTTATTTATCCCGAGTTTAATTAAATTGTGATGTGTTCTCTTAAGTTTGAGTGGTTGATCGTTTGAAGTTTATGGTTATACTCATGCTTTGAATGAATCTCAGCTTAGCCTTCATTCCAGGACGAATGATCTCAAAATGGAAATATTGTAACATCCCCAAAATTATCCTACCTATTATGATCTCAGAAAGTCTAAAAAGTATCGTCATCGTTAGTGATCATAAAAGGACTTTTACGACACGTATATGATCCTATGGTACGTATGCAAATATTAAATAATTGTATAATATAAATAACAGAAAGATGATAAGAAATATACTGGTGATCTTAAATGAACAAACACATGAGGAAGTGAGACTTCCAATATGAATACATGTTTTTAGCAATCACATCCTACACTAAAGAATCATATTCTTCATTCACCAAACAAGAAGTAAAATGTGAGAATATAGAAAAATACAAAAACTTTTACTGTAAAATATTCTTACTCAAGGAAGTAAGAAATTATGCTTATTTTTGTACGATTTACCTACAACCTTCACTAAAATTCGAGTCATTTTTAGGTTATAACTCTATAAGAAAAGAAACTACTTCTAGTATACCCACTCACTACAACCCTATAAACGGCTAGGAGCATATTATGATCATCGGCGGAGTCACTCTTTGGCTGGAGGTTCATTCAAATCCCTTTTGACGGAAAATTATTATTTTATATATAATAGATGTCGAATTCCTTTTGAAAAGTTCGTGTGTTTATTTTTTCAAATTTTAAATCTTCTAAATTGAAATTTTGACTCGTCACTGTGTATGATGCTCTAATTGGTGATAGAATCTCAACACATAGGACCATTATAAATAAATAATTTATCAAAATTACTTTTGTAGTGATTATTTATCTTTTTATAAGTTAATAATTAAATTTAATTTTTCTCGCTCTGATCACGCATAGATAAAAATGAACGGAGGGAGTAATATTCTTTAAAAAAAGTTGTGATCAGGGTTGTTAGAAGGAAAGGGAAAAGTTTTGAAGAATACAGACAACATTACCCCAATACCTCAAAGACTCCCACCCATTGCGAGATAAGGAAGGGTCGGATGTACACAGTCTGACCCATATGTTTAAAAACATGAAGAATACTTTGAGTTAATTGCTAAAAATTTGAATTTCATTTGCTTTGTAAAATTACAGAGGAATTCTGTCACCATCATCTCTGCAACAACTAAATACTTAAAAGATAGTAATTACTGTTAGGAACTTTTATTCCCTGCGCTCATATATTAATATATGTATATATATTATATAAATATATTATTACTAAATAGGTCATTATATGATTCAGATCTTAAAAATAAAATATATCTATTGTTATGAATTTAATTTAGATAATTTGAAAATTTATTTACCTTTTCTTTAAGGCTAATGGAGATTTATTCCATTATTGGAAAAAAACCATTTAAACATGAAAAATACTTAAGCATACTATTTAAGAATTTGGTCTCTAAGTCAAGTATTAAGATTTTTCTTTTTTTTAATCCCATCTCTGAGAAGAAATAATAGAATTAAAGCAATATCAAAACTTAGAAAATTCTAATTTTTGTTGATTAGTTTCTTGTAATAGAATACAGTTAGTTTCTTTTTCATTTTTATATTAATATTCATATTCCCACTTTCACTTTTATTTATAACTATTTTTCTTCTTGAGATTAATTTGATTAAATTTTAAAATTAAATTAAAGTAATAAAATTTAATATTTGAAATCTAAAATTTAGATAGTTGAAAATTATATGAAAAATACTATTACTTGTAATCCTTCTCATATCAATATGATGAAAAAAATATATCTTAAAATATTAATTAAAATTTATATAATTTAATTTCGATAAGTAAAATAATTACGAGTAAAACTTAACGAATTCCAACAATTACCACTATCAAAGTCGGTTTATTTCATTCCCTCTTTTGGAATCTACTAATTTTTAACACATGGCTTGTTTGGGGAATGGTGCAAATTTGAAGGTAAAGTACAAGAGAGTAACAAAGCTTTTTGCCCCTACAAATTCCAACATTATTCCAACCTAAGTGACATTGCCCATTACCCTAAGAATGATATTAGGCCTTCTTATTAGTTAATTTCACATTCTATTATATGTAAAAATAATTATTTTTAAATTAGTTATCAAATATTATATATTTATACAAAATTTAGTATTTCTAAAATCGATTATTACTATACAATCCCTTGTTGTACGTTGAATTAGCAAGTTTTTGAGTTTTCTAGATGGTATCTGAATATAATAATTTTGTTCGCTAATGATATATTCACTTCAAGACTAGGCAGACACGATTTTAAAATGTATTACTAATAGATAAAACTTGTTTACTTATATACCAAATATCTCTCATGTATTTTATTGATATGGGATTACTCATCTTAAGATGAGTTGTTATATATACCCCTTCTATGGAATCAGCGCCCTTACTGAGGTTTGTCCCACAGCATGAAATTTACCTAGACTCAATATCGAGGTTTGTCCCGCCTCATCAAGATTCGCCTAAACTCAGTTGAACTCTGCCCCACATCTATAAGACTGACACATCAGTATCTCTGATACCATCTTTAATAGTCCAGCCCGTTAGTGATATTGTTCACTTTGGACCTAGGTCCGTACGACTTTAAAACGCGTCATTAGTAGGTAAGACTTGTTTACTTACATACTCAACATCTCTCCTGTATTTTGTCGATACATGACTTTTCATCTTAAGTTTGATTGTTACACTGAAATTTATGTTGGAGCCTCGACTAAACTTGGATAACATATTGTGGGGTCCGTTTATAATAGCACTCCCAATTAAATTTTTTCTATATCCAAAGTTTAAACTTCAAATATTCAATTAAGAATAAAGCGGCCTCATGGTACCACCATGTTGGTTTAACTATTTTTTTCTAATTCTATGTTTGGTGGAAAAAAAGTTTTATATGCGTCGCCAATTACTTTGAATAATATTTTAGTGTTACTTTTACTAAATTCTTTCTCTTTTATGTTCACTTTTCTTTTTCACTTTCCACTTGGTACTTGCTCTAAGCTAGACAACAAATTTTATCCTCTTATTTTAGAGCCACAAAATTGAAGAATAATTTTATTAATTCTGTCCTTTTAAATTTTGTTGTCTCAACATCCATATTCTATGTGTTCTCTTTAGAATTTTTTTGTGTATCCAAAAATAAAATGTATGTTTCCTCTTTGTCAAACGTTCATGACTTCATAACCTCACCCTTGGAAGAATAACTCTTTAATTCCATGAAGTCACAATTTTATCATTTATTTATTTATTTATATATCACAATATATGTACATATATATAATAATAATTAAAAAAAGATATGATTTGATTCGAGAGTTTTATGTTTGAAAAATTATATTCGTTGTTTGTATATATCTAGCTTTAAAATCTTGGAACTAGAACTTGCTTGAAGATGACTACTTTGAGCATCTTATGTGATCTATCAACTTATTATTCTGCTCTACATAATGTGGCAAAGACAAAATAATAACCAGAAATTTGGCCACCAATTGTACATATACCAAAGAATCCTCAAGGTAAGTTGCATTTAGACATGATAGGATATGATAACGGTCCAATCCGCTAATGATATTGTTTGTTTTGGGTCTAGATTCGCACAACTTTAAAACACGTAACTAGTAGGTAAGTCTTGTTTACTTATATACCCAATATCTCTCTTGTGTTCTGCTTATAGTTGTTACAGATATATAGTGTAACGTACTAGATACGAGTTCATTCTAATTTAATAATTTTGATTGAATTTTTGTAATAGATAAAAAATAATAATACATTTCGAATTTGATAAATCAAATAGACAACGATAAAATTGTGAAATTCGAATCTGAATGTATAATTCAAATATGAATTAATGTAACATTTTTATAGTGTATAATCAAATGGATTCTTCATTATTATATATACTTGATTTTATCTTGATTTACTTAGGTCGAGACTTATCGAAATAGCATCATATTCTAAACTTCACGTATAAAATTACACTGTTTATGTGAATGTTGTTATTACTAGCGATATCACATAATACTTGGATTGATTATCCAACTATTTGCTTATGTAAAAATATCTAGCTGGAAATTAATTTTATTAGGGAAATGACATAAGATATAAAATGTACTCATTTATTTTAGTCAACATGCTAAAATATCTACATTTTTCCTCAAACTATAATAATAGCATCATAAAAAAAAAATCAGATTAAATAATTAAAATAAAATAGGAGCAAGAGAGCAAAGGATGGCGGTTGTAGCTTATTAGTCGTAAGCCAAGGTGAAAAAATTAGTTCATCAAAAATGTAACTTGTTTAACTTATTTAAGTTTGAATTAATTATTATTTTTTATATATATCACGTCATCTAATCAAGAAAATATATTCTTAATTTCATATATTATATATAGAGATAATAGAAAAATTATTTAATTCAGTACTAAAAATTATAAGGGAATTAACAAAATAATTAAATTATAATAATAATTGAGTGGGCCAGGTGTTGAAGCCAAAGGATCAATGAGCATTGGTAAACACAAATTTGAGAGAAAAATTTCTTCTATTACTTACAAGAATA
>JAOTQR010000086.1:2374547-2391941 GCA_025774065.1 Solanum ossicruentum
CAATCGACACTTTCTCGTGGAAAAATTATGTTGAATAGTTGAATAAAAATATGATTATATATATATATATTTATAGATTTTACATAATTTTGACACTCCGTGATTTTTACATGAACTTATTTCTTTATATTTTGACATTTTTAATAAAAATTATACTCCGCCACTAATAATATACACTCGCTTTCAAAGGCTTGTCCTCCGCCATAAACATCACATTATCTTATTTTAGCAAAAGCTTCAAATATATGCGCACAAATTATATTTAAAAAAAATTCTTTATATACAATTACGTGTATTTTTATTTATAAAGTAATTTATTTTTTAAAATATTTTTATATGGTAGGATATAAAATTTATATGAGTATGAGATTTAATGATCTATAAACTAGGTTGAAAATTATCACATCCAAATTTGAATTCACGTAATTCCTCGATATTTTTATAAAGTAATCAGACACTAAAATTATAAAAAGATAATCTTTTTTAAAAAACAAATTTCAAAACCAATTAAATTGTGTGACTTGGTGATGACTGTTATAGACGTGACATATTTGGATGGATAAGAATGTTAGAAAAAAAAAGTATAAATTGGGGCAGCAAACAGAGTAGAATAATTTAATTTTTTGGCCAAAATTTGTCGGTTTTATAGTTAGTTGTATCTAGGGGAAAGTATAACTAGGACAAAGCATATGATGGATGTGAATTATGATGAAATGAATTAAACAAATTAGTTTTAATTAAAAATTGTAAATTTAGACTCTTAAAAATGAAAATTTTATTGTTAGAAATATTGTTCCACATAAATAAATTATATAATATATAAATTTAAACTACATATATATACAACTTGTTTTTGTGAAGCACGAGGAAGTGATAAAAAATGAGAAATTAAAACTGGAAAAGAAATTAAAATGACGTGTAAACTGCCACCTATTTCGAGGAAGTGATAAAAAATGAGAAATTAAAACTGGAAAAGAAATTAAAATGACGTGTAAACAGCCACCTATTTTGTGACAATGTTTTATTTGAATTAATTGAGGAGCACTATCACATTGTCAAAGAGAACGACACCTTTTAAATATTTTTACCTAGGGATGAGATCTATAGCAACAAACAATAACAACTTAATCAGTAAAGTGTGGAGCACATGCACTTATTCTAAGGTTTTGATGATAACAAATTAAATCAAGGATCAGATATATAATCAGGTTATTATGTTAAAGCAAGTTATGGAAAATAGTTTGTAAAGCTATTGTGGTTGATGAAAAGTCTTTTAAACTTGTACTGAAGGACCAGTGATCCATAGGACGTATCCACATCAGCATAAAAGATATAAGTCCAAGGTTTCAACATTAATTTTTCAAGCATATTTTGATATTGAATATTCTCTAGTTGAAAAGGTTTTTCCTTGGCTTCTTGTGCAAGAATATACAACAAATTCAGATGTGGGACCTGATGAACTAGGTCTATAGTTCTCTTGTTTGTTTGTGTTGTATTATGTTCTAAAGTGTAAGATCACTCCTGAACAATAAAGGTAAGTGATCAGTTTCGATTCTAGTTGATTCAAGTGTGGAATGCACCTTGTAGACAATGTTGTAATCTAAAGGTGTGTTTGTGTTTTAGTTTAACTACTCATATGTTGTAGGTTAGATTAAAACGGGCTCTGTGGGTGCTCATTGCTTGTGCTAGTTGTACAAGTTATTGGTATTGTAAGGGAAAGTAGAGAAATAGCGTGTGTGTTGTATTTCTTTACTTTGCTCTTTAATGGTTTTGGTTGGTAAATCCCGTGGTGACAGGTCGTGGTTGTTCCTCCTTTGAGCAAGGAGTTTTTCCATGTAAAAATTATTGTGTCTTTACCTTGTGTTATTGTTTCTCTTCTGAGTTTTAGTTATTATACATTAAGGGACCTTATGATAAGCTATCAGGCTAAGAGCACGCTAACTCATCATAAATTTCCACAAGTGAGGTTTGAAAAGGGTAGTGTATATAGACCTGATCACTAACTCATAAAGATAGAGAGGTTATTTTCGAAAGATCTTTGACTCAAGTATATCAACTCCAAAAGTAGAAAAATTCTAGATATAGAATAGCGATTAAAATGAAAAGCAACGACAATTTTATAAATAAAATAAAAGTAGCAAAATAAATGATGAACAACACAATACAATATATAAAAACACGACTAATCCTACAAATCTATTACATCATAATGCAAGACAACATCCTATACCATATTAGCCTATTAATCTTCTGCCTTAATACGCGACATCCATTTTTTTTTATCTACAGTCATATCTTTGGTGATATGAAGTTGCATCATATCATGACTAATCATTTCTCTCCAATACTTTTTCGGTCTACCTTTACCCCTTTATGCCGTCTCTGAATCCAACCTTTCGCACCTCCTAATATGAGTATCGACACTCCTCTTCTGCACAAGTCCAAATAATCTCAGTCTTGCTTACCTCGTCTTGTTTGTCACAAAAGTCACATCTACCTTCTATTGCATAGCCTTATTCCTAATCTTATCAAACATTGTATGCCCACACATCCATCTCAACATTATTATCTCCGCAGCGTGCATCTTCTTAGCATATAAGTTTTTGATTAGCCAACACTCCACCCATATAGCAAGGATAAACTGACCACCGTTTTATAAAACTTACCTTTAAGTTTAGATAATATCTTCTTATATATCACACAACACTCTAAAGGTAAGCCTCCATTTCATCGATGTTGCCTCAGTGTGATGCATGACATCATCATCGATTTCTCCACAACTCTAGATGATGAACCTAAAGTATTTAATCTTTTGGGAATGGATTGAGTGACAAACCTCACTTTGATGTCCATTTCATCACTCGCAATATTGAATTTGCACTCTGTTTTCTGTTTTGATCCTGCTCAATTTAAATCCCTTAGACTCTAAAGTATGTCTCCAAAACTCCAATCTATCATTTATTGTATCCCGAATCTTATCAATTAATATTATGTCATTCGCAAATAACATACGCCAAAAAACCTCCTCCTAAATTGACCGTGTAGAGACAAGATTAGTGTAAATTTATAGGGACATGATCTGTGTATATTATAATTTTTGGAGATCATATTTTATAAAGTATTATTGAAGATATGGTTGTTTATTAAATATTTAATTTATTGAGATGATTATAGTCTTCAAAACAATAAAACTGCTACGGATGAAATGGAATGAAACAACTAATTTTCTTGATATTCTAAATGATAAATAGTTTTTGATTTTTTTTGGGATTTCTCACCCGATGTCCAATATCCACATTGGAGTCCGACTATATGCGGTCCCATTTGGGGGAAAGCACTCCCTACCAAGGATATTTCCATTCCCAATGCTCGAATTTGAGACCTCTAATTAAGGAAGGAACAGTCTCATCCATTGCATCACATCTTTTGGTGATTTTGATAATTATTTTTATAGATCATTATGATGAATAATTTGAGATTGAAACGAGTACCTAACTAAAAACAAAAATGTAGCAAAATATGTCACTAGCCCATTACACACTGTCAGACTTGTTATACTTGGGCCCAAGCTAAGAGGAGAGCCCATTTTTAATTGGGCGTTATCTACAATCTGGCCCAATATTACAAGTAAGGGACTCATGAAGTGCATGGCCCAAGTAGGTTGTATTCTTTGCTATTTGTATCTGCGAAACTTATTGCTTCTTGCAAATTTAATGGAAAAAGAAATCGATTCGAAACATGAAAATTGGGATTGATTTACACAAAGTTCAACAAATGCAATTATTGAGCAACAAAAGAAGAAGCAGGATAGGATAGTTTTATCTAAAGTTTGTCAAACATCAATTATCCACTAAGTAATTTAAAAAATTAAATATAACTTAAATAACATGATAAGAACTGATTACGAAGTGAAATTAATTCTTGATTATCACAAATTTTATGATAGTACCAATTTATGGACTTCGTCCTTTAGCAAATTATAGTAAAATAGTTATGTATGTTATAATAAAAATAGTTTTGTCACACTATATATGATGTTATAATATTATACATCATTTGAGTTGTATATTTCAAATATATACAATTTACGTGTCTATTGATTTTTGTTTAAAAAAATTGAGGATATGGGGAGGAGGATTACAACGTGGATAATCGAACCTTCATCAACAAGGTGAAAGTTCAGATAGACAACCAACTGAGCCACTAAGATTTCCCGTATCTATTGATTATTTCATAAATCGGACAATAATATGTGCTAGCTTGATCAAGTTTTAAAAGACGTTTTCAAAGAAAAATTACTTGTTTTCAACTTTAAAAAATATAAATTTTGATGCTAAAATTTTTTTTGAAAAAATAATTATCATACATTTCAATTTAATAAATTAAAATATTTTTTTATAAATATAAAAAAATCACTTCTAATTTCAAAGCTTGATCAAATTGGCTATTATACAAATGACTTTCATTAAAGTGTAAATTTGTGCTAAAACCGCAAGAGATCACTTGTGAGTAAATCGAACATTTCAGTAAAACTGAAGCGCTGACACAGATCCCAAAGCCTACAACACAGCTCCGATTAGTTCCGGCCCGACTTACCACCGGTCCGCCGCCGTATTCCCGATCGCCCGACCTCTCTGACTCTCTTCTCCGGCGACTTCTCCGATCGGGTATTTTTTGGATTTCATTTCGTTCTTCTCTTTCTCCATTACTGATCCAATACCTCAAAAAACCTGGATCTCTATCTCTTCACAATTTTCCCATTTCTCTTGATTTTTGGAGTTATAATTTTCTCATTCTATAGTTTTTACTATCTTCGAAATTATTTATATTATATTTACTAAGGATTATCATGCTTATTAGTTAAATGTAGTTGTTTCTTCGAAGCATAAACACGAATGCTGCGTTTATTTTTTTCCTTCAATTATTACAATTTGATGAGTTTGATTACAAGCATTGGATAATTGAGTAGGAAATGCAATGTTTTGAGAAGAGGTAGATCCAGTATTCGTGCATCCAATGCCTCACTGGAACTCTATTTTGTGCATGGAAAATAAAGGCACACATGTATATTTAGGTTTTTGTTTTTGGTTTCATGGATTAAGTTTGGATAGTGAAAGTTAAGATTTTGTTGTTGTAGGGAGTTACAGGGGAAATAATGAACTTCCTGATGCTGAGGTCTAATCAGACTGCAGCTTCCGAGCACTCACCTGCTCGTGAAGTTCAGTCAGTGTCAAATCATGCTGCCAAACCAACTACTACTTTAGAGGGCCTTATTTCTGAAGAACCTTTTACAGAGAGTGAGAAACATGACGGTGAGGGTGATGAAATTGGGAATCAAGATGAAGATCTTGTTGACACAAATGAGAAAACCAACTCGCAATTTGTTGCCAACCACATTGATGTTAAAGAAGATGAAGGATGGATAACTATTCCAAAGAGTAACATTTCCTTTTCTTTTCTCCTTTGCATGAAAGTGTATCTTTTTCTTTTTTGTTTTCTGCCTTGTTCTTGATGTTTGGTATATGTATCTGTATGCTTATTACCGATAAATATGCTGCATCAGGCTTGGCCTATATTGATACACAATATGCATTAGTTGTCAGAAAGGGAGAGTAACCTAGATTGGGTTCCTAAGGAGTGGGAGTTTGTTCAACATCTGCAAGAAATTATTATTTCCTTAGCTGTATGGACTCCTTTTACTCATGTTTGGATGAGTTGTGAGTCTCTATGGAGTCATTTGTCTAAATTCTCAAAAATCTCCGGTACTGGTTGGAATAATAGCTTTGTGCCTAATTTCTTAATGACCTTTATAGATCAAGCATTCAAACTTTTTATACTAGGGAAGTCTGTTTTATTCCTAGCTGTGGTTTGCATTTGGCAATGATTTTTAGCTATGGATTAAACCATTGGTCGAGGATCTTAAATTTTATTTTTTTATCTCTAATATTGAGGAACAATGCTCAAAAGTTGCATCATGAAAAGTACTTCTGTTGTCTTCTATTTCATCTCTACTTTTTATGTAAGCACTGATACTTTTCAAACTTGGGCGTGCAAAAGGAAAATCAAAGAGTCCTGAATCTGTCTATATCTTTTCATAATATCGTTATTCTCTTCATATTCTGAATGCTAATATATGTCTGGAATACTTTGTCAAGTCTAGGATGAAATCTAAGTTGTGTGTTTGAGTTTTTTCTATCAGCTGCCTTTTGCTTCAAAGATAGTGTTTGATGTTCAAAATGTTTGTCCAGACTCCAGTAATTCCAAACTCTTATCTCAATGAACTAATTACCAAGTGTTGGCATGCCTTTCCAGATAAACTTCCTGATAACTGGAGTGAGGCACCAGATATATCTTCCTTATGCTCACTGGACCGCTTCTTTGTGATACCTGGTAGCTACTATTGTTGATCTCTTATTCTTATTCTCTCCACCTCTCCCCCTCTTTTTCTATCATCTTCCACCTCTTTTCAGGTTTCCTCATTTATTTCTTGCTAAAATTGTCATCTATTATAGGTGAACAGGTCCATATATATGCATGCCTCTCAGCCTGTAAGCAGGATACAGAAATTATTACACCTTTTAAAGTGGCAGCCGTCATGAATAAAAATGGTATTGGACAAATCAACCAGAAACAAAATGGTAACACAGGGATTAATTCCGGGCCTGTTTCCCCTGGAGAAGCAGTGGATGATAGTAGTGTGAGTGAGAATGGTAATGCAAATATTGATTCCAAAAAGGAGGTTTCGGCTGGTGAAAATTTGTTGAGATTGGAAGATTACAAAAGACAAACCGAATCACTAGTACAAAGGTTTAACAGTTCTCACTTCTTCGCTCGAATTGCTGAGTCAGATGAGCCTCTATGGTCGAAAAGAAAAGTTATGGAGGAAGTATCTGATATGATTGGAGAAGATGGCTCAGAAACAGTGAAGACACTTAAAAAGAAGCTATCTTTGAGTGCTTCCACTGATAAGGGGAACTTTGATGCTAGAACCTCTGGTGGAGTGGCAAGAAATGCTGTCAAGTGTTGTGCCCTTCCAAATGGAGACATAGTGGTATGTTCCGCTAAAATTGTAGTGTTGACAGTTACACCCAATCTCTATTGAAATGTATACAAATCAAAGTACACGCCATTACCTTTTACTCAAATTGTACAAAGGCATTCTATTTTTTTCATAGTATTGACTTTGGTATCTGCTTTTGTGTTTCTGTTTCTATATTGAGCTTATGCCCGCATGAACCTGTTTCCTGTTACTTAGCATGTAGTTAGAAAATTCAAAAGAAACATAGTCTCTGAATTGTGCGAAATGTCCACTGTGACAGAGGATTGATGCTGTTGAAAGAAACCATATTCAGCTTGAGTTTTCAGATGAGGCAAAAAGTTGTTGTTGTCCTGTCAAAACAATAGCTTAGACGTGGAGATGGTGTTCAGCTGTCATACATAAGCTTCTTGCGGGGATGGAGATTGTTTGTGAAAGGGTTCTTGGAGGAGTAATACCAGATTTAGAGTGTTTTTTCTTGAGATAGCTGTATCAGGGTCCAGGAGTAGGTTGTTGTGGTGCGGAATGGTATGGCTAGAAAAATTTGGGGTTCTCTCCTGGCTATAATGGGTTCTTTAGTGTAATTTCTGGAAGTATGATCTTACTGTTTAATGTAGTGCAGGTTGACAACTGGATTCTGCAGATCCCGTTTTATATTATCCTTATTCAATCTCTATAACTTCTACTGAAGGCACTCATAACTACAGATGTCAGACAAGTGTTGTTTTAGTGGTGTGAATATTTAAATGAGGTAGGGTTAAGGCTGCATACACACAACCTTCCACAGACCCCACTTGTGGGACTACACTGTGTATGTTGTTGAAGATGTGAATCAGAGTATGAAAAATAGTACATCTTGTCCTGCTCTTTCTGATGCTTATATAGGCTTTTAATATTATTACTTATTAGTTACGTATTTTTAGTTTTTCCTGGAGAACAACTGATGTAGATACAATTTTCTTGTCTGGAAGGATGCAGGTACTTTTACAAGTAAATGTCGGTATTGAGTTTGTGAGAGATCCTGTGCTTGAAATTCTTCAATTTGAGAAGTATCAAGAGAGGAGTTTGTCGTCTTTGAATGAGGAGAATTTGATTTATGCAAAGCAGGATCCCTGTGGTGAACTGTTGAAATGGCTACTTCCTATAGATAATTCTATTCCCCCCTCTGCCCGACCTTTATCCCCGCCTCAATTAAGTTCCAGTGCGAGCATTCGTAGCACATCCACCAAGCCCATCGTATCTGGATCTTCTGGATCACAACTGTTTTCTTTCGGTAACTTTAGAAGTTACTCCATGTCTTCACTTCCACCAAATACTGCACCACCTCCATCTGTTACAACTTCCACTACTGGACCAAGTTTTAATCCAGAAGATTGGGAACGCTTTTCATTTCAAAGGGCATTGAAGAGTGAAAAGACAGGGAGTGAAGGACTTTTATCTTTTAGAGGTGTATCTCTTGAGCCAGAAAGATTTTCAGTTCGTTGTGGTTTAGAAGGTATTTTCATTCCTGGAAGGAGATGGAGGAGGAAAATTGAAATAATTCAACCAGTAGAAATTACTTCTTTTGCAGCTGACTGCAATACAGATGATCTCCTTTGTGTCCAGATCGGGGTGGGTTTCATCAACTCCTTCGTAGTTTTTGGTATTAAACCTGTTATTGGACATATGTATGTAGCTAGGAATTTAATGTACTTACGGCTTGGGCATGTCTGGACGATTAACATGAAATCGGCATTCTTTTGCAGAATGTCTGTCCAACACATGCACCTGATATTGTTATCTACATAGATGCCATAACAGTCATTTTTGAAGAAGCGTCAAAAAGTGGGCCTCCTTTATCATTGCCAATTGCATGTATTGAAGCTGGTGAAGACTATAGTTTGCCAAATTTGGCCCTCAGGTTTAATTCGGTTTAACTTCTTATCTCCATATAATAAGTGGTTTATCTTCTTCGTCTAATCATTATGAATAGTGCTAGTGTGCGGACTCATGACAGGCATCATTTATGGGGTCTAATGTTATATAATGATTGAAGTTTCCCTAGTCTTCATTTGTTTGTGTTTGTTCTTCTTTTAATCAAGAGAACGGAACGTCTATTGACCATCATCAGAAACAAAAGCATTCCTTTTATTGGGGCAGGTCTTATTAATAAGTTATGTGCAAAGATTATCTGAGAAAACAAGAGTTTGAGAGAGAACTTAGCTTGATTATTCCCACAAGCTATTGGGGTTTAAATAGCTGAGTATACATGGCCTAAAAAGGAAAGGAATCAACATCTATGAATACAAATCACTACCTAATTAAAATAGGCATAAGTCAAGCTATCTATTATATTTACACATATGCAATAGAATATTCTTGGAATTCTAACACTCTCTCTCAAGCTAGTGCATACAAATTATATGTACCAAGCTTGTGTAACTTATTCTGGGATAGGCTAGGGATTTGGCAAATATGTCTGCAAACTAATCACTTGATTGCACGAACCTTGTGGTGATGTATCTTGAGAGTACCTTTTCTTTGACAAAATGACAATCAATCTCTATATGTGTGGTCCTCTCATGAAATACTGGATTTTATGCAATGTGAGGTGCAGCTTGATTATCGCACACAAGTTCCATTCCTTTAGTATCTCCAAATTTCAACTCCTTCAGTAGTTGTTTGATCCATATGAGTTTACATGTTGCCACTGTCATAGCTTGACATTCTACTTTTGCACTAGATTTAGCAACCACATTTTGTTTCTTACTTTCCCAAGACACCAAATTCCCCTAACTAGAGGTCTAGAACATAATATCCATAAGTTGATCGTCTATCAGAAGGTGACCCTACCCAATTTGCATCTGAATATCCAACAATTTTCTCATCTCCTTGGTCTTCATAAGTAGTCCTTTCCCTGGAGTAGATTTCATGTATCGAACAATGCAAATAAGTGCATTCCAATCACATCACAAGGATAATTCAAGAACTGATTTCTGATACTAACTGGGAAGGCAATATCAGGTCGAGTCACTGCGAGATATTTCAACTTTCCTACCAGTCTTCTATATCTTCTTGGATTGTTAAGCCGCCCCCCCCCCCCAAGGCCTGGTAGGAGCTTAATCTCTCAATCTATTGAGAATCGATGGGCCTACATAAGGGTGTCAAAAATGAGCCCAAACTTAGATAACCCGCTCAACCCACCCAAACTTTTATGGTTGGGCTGAAGATAAAAAGTTTGGACTCAAGATAATTTTAATTGGGTTCAATCTCAACCTGTTCAAGCCTTAACCCATATCAAAAGAATCTTCAATTGAGTCCAATTTAATCTCCAATCTCAACCCGTTCTAAGGTTGTTTACTTGCATTGATATAATATATGTTTTCTATCTATTTTATATTTTCTATCAATTATCTGTCTATCAATTTTTAACTTTTTATTTTTATTTTTTGAGTTGGAATGCAAATTGTGATTATAAAAAGTAAATAATAATATGTTAGAATTATTGAGATCGAGCGGGTAAAATTGGTGGGTCATGATCCAACCCGAATTTTAGCCCATTTTGAGTCTAACTTGTTTGAGCCCAAAGTAAATTTGGGCGGGTCATAACCCAACCCAATTTCTATTTCAACCAATTTTAACATTCTCAATTTCAACTCAACCCACTCGTTTGACACCCCTAGGCCTACATTTTGTCTTTCCTGTCTTTTTCAGAATATCAAATGCATGCATACTTTGTAAATTGTAAACTGTTTTTGTCAATTCCTAATTTGATTGAGCTACCTCAATGCCCAAGAAGTACCTTAATCGATCAAGATCCTTAATCTGAAAGTGCTGGAAAAGGTGATGTTTCAATTTGACAATTCCCTCATCATCCTTGCCTGCAATAACTATGTCATCAACATACATTACTAATTACATGCATAAATTGGGAGCAGAATGACAATAGAACACAATGATCAGCTTCACTTCTACCATGCCAAATCCTGAATAACCATGCTAAACTCTCCAAACCATGATCAAGGAGGCTGCTTCAGGCCATAGAGTGCTTGTCATAGGCTGGATATTATGTTACTAGACTCCCCCTGAGCAACAAAACCAGGTGGTTGCTCCATATCTATCTCATCTTCGATAGCTTTATGAAGAAAGACATTTTTGATATCTAATTGGTAGAGAGGCCAATGACAAACTGCAACCATGGATAAGAAGAGACGGACTGAAGCTATCATGGCCACAGGAGAAAAAGTCATAGTCAAGATCAAAAATCTGTTAATAACCCTTGGCCACTAGTTGAGCTTTAGCGGTCAATCTATCTATCAAGGCCAACCTTCACTGTATATACCCAATGATAACCAACTTAGATTCACTGGAGGTAGAGGAACAAGCTCCCAATTACCACTTGAGTGTAATTCAGACATCTTTTCAGTCATAGCTATTTGCCAGCCCAGGTGAGAAAGAGCTTCACCTCTAGTCTTAGGAATAGACATAGATGATAGTGATGATAAAAAGGCAGAATGGGCCAACGGCAAACGATGATAGTTCAAACAAGTATAGATGGGATAAAGGGTTACGGATAGAGGGATTACCTTTTCGAGTGGCAATGGAAGGACTCTAGCTAGACAAGTCCTTAGCAGGCAAAGATTTTTGTGGCGGGCGTGAAGCATCTGGGCTCGGACGATGATGATAGGTTGATAGTGGTTGAGGTATGGAGGAAGAAGATCGGAGTTATAGGAGATGATGTGGAAGGATAGGCTATGGCAGAATCCCCAAAAGATGGAACTGGTAGAACCTCAGAAACAAAAATTATTACTCTTATTGTTTCTCTATCAAAGTAATCCTAATTGTATAATGAACCTGATACCTTTTAAAAAAAAATAAAAATTGACACTCAAAAATACTTAAAAGTATTGGCTAAACACAAACAGCTTGTCACATACTTGAAAAAGAGAACACTTAGACGAATTGGTGAAACACAAGCAACTTTTTCCAAAAGTCGTTCTTTGAAAAGCTATTTTGACAGAAGTGCTAAAGATAAGCAATTTTTGCAGCTTGGACATACAGGCTTTAATGCTATTATTTTTATTGCTAGCTTCAATTCCAGTCTAGCCTAACTTTCTGTTGCGATTGTTATAATTGCTGGATTTCAAGTGCGAAGAGATTAACTGCAATATGCCCTTTGCAGGAGAGGTGAAGAACATTCTTTCATTCTCAGACCAGTCAATCCCATCTTGAAGAGTTCCAATGGTCAGAGTGGAAAATCTTTTCGAGCACATTCTAGAACTGCAGCATCAACATGGCACCATTTTTCCAATATTGAGGAAAGAAATATTGGGTCACTTACTGATAAATATGCAGTTCTGGTATCATGTCGATGCAATTACACAGGTAGGTACTGTTTAAAAAGGAATTCTACTGCGTACGTGTATCTGGAAATTACTTATGGGGTCTTACACTTTTTTAAAGTTCTCGGATGTTTTTTGGATACTTGTAGAATCAAAGTTATTCTTCAAGCAGCCAACAAGCTGGAGACCACGAATTTCTAGGGATCTTATGATATCTGTTGCTTCTGAAATGACAAAACAAACCCTTGGATCTTTTGAAGGAAGTGCTCAGCTTCCAGCACAGGTTGTACATGATGTGAGAATAGTTTTTACTTATTTTAAACATCTTGAGTGCTTATCTTATGTTCAATTTGTCAGGTCTTAACTCTTCAGGCATCAAATCTGACTTCACAAGATCTGACAATGACAGTGCTTGCTCCTGCTTCCTTTACTTCCCCACCTTCTGTGGTGTCATTGAGTACTTCACCTACATCACCAATGAGTCCCTTCATCGGTTCTTCTGATTTTATGGAGAGAGTGAGTATTGATAAGCAAATTAGTGCCGCACAGAGCAATAGCTTGGTATCAGTAAATCAAGCACCGGAAGGGAAAAATCTTTCTCAATCAGTTTCATTTAGTGAGAGGGCCACTCCCATACCTGATGCGCTTCCAAGTGGCGATTTAGGTTGTACACATCTATGGTTGCAGAGCAGAGTTCCCTTAGGGTAATCATTTCTTTCCAAATTATCTTTGTTTCACATTTCGGGTTTAATCTTACACCCCCTCTTGGTGGCTTCAGATGTGTACCCGCTCAATCTACAGCAACCATCAAACTTGAATTACTTCCCCTGACAGATGGTATAATCACACTTGATTCTTTACAGATTGATGTTAAGGAGAAAGGTATTAGCGAAGCTCAAATTCTTTAGTTTGTTTCTGTCACTTCATTATTTAGAAATCCACATTGAGATGGCAACAAGGATTTGACATCAACCTCTGCCTGCATATGAGTATCCTTCAAAATAAATGCATAGAAGGGTGGAGAGGGTTTTTTAATGCCTAACCTCCTCAATACCTTGTGAATTATGAATTCACAGGTCCTTCCTGATGGTGCTGTTTTTTGCCAAATTTGGAAATGGATGAGTTTTTTCTGAAGCATTTTTACATGAATATCATATTTTCCTTGGTTCCTTTCCCTCTCTTGAAATATTACTCAAAACTTAGCGCAAGGTATGAATCACGCGCCTTGACAAGTACAGAGATGCGATCAGTTAAGCGGAAAAAAAAAAGTAGGGAAAGAAAATATACGAGTTCTTTCCATATTCAGTTTTGTGATGAGAAAACAGAGGGTTGGATGACATGTCAGTACTACTCTTGTCATGTGTATCAAAATGGAAAAAGACCCTATATGGTGGATGAAAATTATGACTTATCGAGCTATGGTTTTGCCCAATTTCTGGTGGGAAAAAAATGTTAAACTTCTGTGGCGTCATTAATTATCTCAATGTCTCTTTCATTCTTCTTCTATTTACATCTTCTCTGTTGGACAGACTGCAAAAACCAGAGCAAGCCCTTGATATAATTAGATTTTATGCAGTTCGTGTGATCTTTTATGAACCATGGTGCATTTGCAAACTAATTGGAGTAATTTATGAGTAGAGTATGAGTGAACCTTTCCTATGGTGCATATGTCATGTATGGTTTATCAAAACATTCTGCGACAATGTTCTTTGTATGTGCTACTATCTGTTTGTTCATCTTGTTGATATTGCTTTCAAATTTCTTCATGGTGATCATTTGAATCCTGAACAAGTTGAAAGTCAATGTAAGAGAATGAATCAACTGAAACAAATACTCTTCATTGGCAGGTGTGACATATGTTCCTGAGCATTCTCTGAAGATTAATGCAACTTCAAGCATTTCCACTGGTATTATCTGAGGTAACTATTTAGAGGTTTCGAACAATCGTAAGTGGACATACATAGATGATACGCGAATCGGATGTAAATTTGAGGTGTCCCTTTGGTGTGATGATTTTGTGTAGATTTATGAAATGCTAGCTTTAGGAATGGCATGTGAAACTAATGGAGAGAATTGATTATGTGGAGGGATCGTTACTGTGCCTTATTGTAGATGATGTTATGTTCAATTTGAAAAGAAAAAAGGAAGACTATTAATGTTTGTGTATAATTGTCATATTTGAGAAGGTCATTTTTCCAATAAATTTATTGATTGGTAAGTGTGGTGAATGAGAACAGTAATAACAGTCTGAAGAAAAAAGACAAATGGTACCTTATCTGTGGCAGTATACATCATTCTTTTAGGAGTCGTTTGACGTGAGGTATATGGTAAAACAATCTTTGGATAAAATATAAGATTATTTTATTCCATGTTTGGATGAAGATATTAGATAATCCTTTAATTATTTGTCCCATCATTTTTGCTTTAATGGTGGAATAATTTATCTGAATAATTTATCCTAAGATAACTTATCCCGAAATTAGTTATCTCAGAATGATTTGTTTCCAAACGACTCCTCAAGTATTACTCGGTTGTTTTTATCCTCTAACTCAACTAAAAGTTGGTACTTTTGATCTCGTAAGATATTTATCCAAAGAAAAAAGTGAGTCGTTCTTTTTTAAATAGATAAAAAAATTAGAACATTTTTTTAAACAAAGGGAATACAAAATACTATTTTGCGTAATAACGGGTCGCTAATTAAACCACCACCATTTTAAAAGGACATTTCACACGTAACTCTTGATTTCAATTAATAATACTAACTAATTTTGGATAAAATTGTTCGTTAAGTTAAATAAGTAATTGTATGATTCTTTTTTCAAGGGAAAATGTTGATTTTCCAGCATAATAGATAGTTGAAACTTATTTCTACTCAATTATGTTGTATTGGATAATACTTTTTTTTTTTTCTCATTTTCAAAGCTTACATCTACAAAATAGTAAATTCAAATTAAATTTCAAGTTAATGGATTCCATCTCATGTAATCAAAACCAAATTAAATAAACTTACCACTCAACAGACCAAGTTCTTTAAAATACAATATTATAGAATATAGCATGTCAATTAATTTAGAGGTTTATTTTCCTAGTACATATTTAGCAATAATCAATTTGCACCTTTACTAGAAAATTAAAACTCCTATAGTCTTGTAAATTTTTTTCACAGAGTTACAAATTAATTCTATCACATACATATAAGGAATTAATATTCTCTAGAATGATATAATAAAAATATTACTGCCGAAACATAGATAGAAAAGAATTAACATCACGCTTAAATTTCATTAAAAATTCAACGTATATTATCCTTTCCATATGACCGACTTCACCATTGCAATGACAACATACCCAATTTAAAATTGATCAGAAAAAGTAAAATAGATAGAACGATTATTTCTGATAGATCTTTCGAACAAGAAAAACAAATAGTCTAGACAAAAGAAAATAATAGAAGTAGAAGAAACACACTACCAAAAAATTATTATTTTCCTACTGAAAAATATTTAGTATGTACTTCCATTTGAATCGGTGGAAAAGAAAAATAGTACATATTTTCATATGGGTAATCAGGAAATTCTTTTCACTAAAAAAGAATGTATATTTCTCATCATGCATTTTCTGAGTGAGTTGGGTCGATAAAAAATAAGTGAAAAAAATCATAACGTATAACACAAATTTCTCACTAATTCACAATGGGAAAAATCTTTATTTATAATGACATATATTAACAGGTACATTGTTATAACAAAACAATACGATAAAATCGAAATACAAGAAACAACAAATAGTAATAGAAATCGAAGAATAAAAAACTACAAGAATAATATTATGACTAGCTATTAATGTGAACGAACAACAAACACAACACTCCTACCCACTTCAGCCCCCACCTTAAAAAAAAACATTTCTGGAAACCTTTTTAATCACTTCCCATGCACATTTATGCAATGCACTATAGTCTATATATACCCCCACGTAAATCCCTATAAATTATTCCTGACATAAACCCTAAAAGATCAATTTCAAGAAAACATTCCCAATGGCTTATTCTACTACTAACTATTCGCCATGGAAATTCATGAGCTTCATTCTCATACTATCTCTTGTTCTTGGGTATGCTTCTTCAGTGAGAGTATCATCGGTGACGATGACATCGAAAGAGGAAGAAGCTTTTAGAATATTCTTAGAACCAGCTCCTCCGAAAAGCTACAATAAAAAGGAAGAAACATTTAGAATATTCTCAGAACCAGCTCCGAAAAGCTATAATAAAAAGGAAGAAGCTCTTAGAATATTCTCAGAACCAGCTCCGAAGAGCTACAATGAAAAGGAAGAAGTTTTTAGAACATTCGCAGAACCAGCTCCAAAAAGCTACGACGAAAAGAAAGAGTTTGTCAAGAGTAATTTATTTCATATGCTACCAAAAGGCATTCCTGTTCCTCCTTCTGGACCATCAAGTAGGCACAATAAAGTTGGTGAAAACTCTTTTAATCCTTAAAAGTGAATTAATTAATTGCTAATTAAGAATTATGTTATCATATATAGCTTGATTTGGATAATGTTTCATAATATATATGAAATACATATAATATTATTATGGAACGATTGAAGAGCCTATGTGATTTTATTATATATAGCTATTGAACAAATTAAGAAGCATATCGATCTCATAGAGGGTTAAACGTTTCATTCTGTCAAGATATGAGATGCATATTTGTTTTTTTTCAAAAATAAATATAATGTATATTTCTAAAATAATAATACATGTTTAATAACATTTTACCGAAATTAAATTTTGATGAGAAGGTTCAATGTTGATTTGTTTGGAAATATTTAATTTTTGATGTAGGTGTCTAAGTAATTACACGCTTTGTCTCAAAATAATTGAATTTTTGAGACTTTTTTCAAGGTTTAAAATAGTTGAATTTTTCAAAGTTCAAAATGAATGTTTGAAACTTTTTTTATATTTGTCCTTTCATTTATTGAACTTTTATATTTTCTAGGAAATAATTACACTATATATTTATGATTTTACAAAGG
>JAOTQR010000086.1:2398931-2411999 GCA_025774065.1 Solanum ossicruentum
TCAAAGTTCAAGATGAATGTTTGAAACTTTTTTTATATTTTTCCTTTAATTTTATATTTTCTAAGAGATAAATTACACTACATATTTATAATTTTATAAAAAATAATTAAAATTTTATTTTTAAATATTTTTTCGTCAGCATTAACTCACAAAATATATTTTAATGAAAAACATTTGATCTCATTCCAAATACTCCTCTCCTTAAATACCGTAAACTTCCACATGGGCATTCCGGGCAGCTCAACATTCCTGACCGCATTTTCCGGTCAGCTCTCCCATTTTGCTTTTCTCGGTCTTCGATTCTATTGCAAGAAAAAGAAAAAAGAGTGCCGATAATTCATACTAATTTTTATTTTATTTTATTTTCACTTTTTCAATTATTGCTTTAGTTTTATAATTTTTAATCCACGTTAAATAAAAATTTGGGTATTATTTACTTTGGTAGAATGTCTTTCGAAAATAATATTATCATCTATTTGAGTCAAGTATCTTTAAAAATAATATTTATATTTCTATCATACAGTCATAAGACATGAGTTTACTTTAGTTTCCCTAAACTTCAATTAGTAAAATTTATTTAGTATGTTATTGTTATTAGAACTATCGTAATTAAGATAAAATTAAATCTTTTTCTTTCTCTTATTCTTAAGTTAGTTTGTTTTTGAAATTATAAGTATTACTCTCTTTAAATTTTGAGGGATTTTTCTTTTCCAATATTCAAAATAGAGAAATCATTGAAAGTTAAATATGAATGTTTGGACCTTTTTTTTATTTGTCCTTTTATTTATTAAAATTTTATTTGTTAGAAGATAAATTATGCTATATGATAATAGTAAAAGTATAATTTAAATTTTAAATATATTTTTTTAAATATTTATACATTGCCTCATAAATTAAGTTATATTTTTATAATTTTATAAAGACGTGTAAAAAGAAAATGAATAAGCAACATGAGATAACTTTATTATAATAAATAAGATATACCACACACAAACATATATTCCACATTAGGGATATAATTATATATATACTATGGTGAAATATAAAAAATAAATATCACTTCTTTTGTATTTTTCTTTTTCCCCTTTTTAACTTTTTCCTATTGTGAGAAGCCAAGAACTGGTCAGCCCTCAGAATATTTGAGTCTTTTGTTGAGATTTCAATATCTTTGAGGGAGCAGACATTTTTGGGGGTTGCACTTTTTTTGAAGTGGGATTATCTGATTCCAGCTTTGTTTCCACAGTGTTTGGTGCTTCCAAGTTTTCTGCTTTGTGAGGTCAAGACAAGAAAGCATGTGATCTGAATCAAACTTACCTCTTTTTTGACACTTTGAATGACATATTTTCTTGATTTTCTTCACTTGGGTCTGAGCTATTTCATCTGTTTTTAGCTTTTCTTCTTCTGGGGTTGTTGAAAGATTGAGTCTTGGAGAAGTGGGGGATAGTATTCTTGTAAATTTCTTTTGCCCCTTTGTGTGTTTCATCCTTTTGAGTGATTTAGGAAACTTGGGGTTTTGATTTTAGGGGTTTTTGGTGATTTTAAGGTACAGGTTAGAGAAAAGTTGACATTTTTTGGAGTTGATGAGGGTGGGTTGGAGGGGGGTGGGGTTGAAAGTTGGGTTTTCATGATATTTGTGTTTGATTTTAGTTATTGCAAAATATGGGATTGGGTGGTGATAGTGTAAAGGGAGAGTCTTGGGATGTAGAGAAATCAAAGGGGAAGAAGAAGAAAGAGATTTCTGAAGAGGAGACTGGATGTTGGACTAAGTTATGGTTTATTGGTAGCTGTATTTCTTCAAGATCTAAAGTTGATAGCTCCATCAGTGGCATCAGCACTCATTGTGGTAACTCTTTGCTAACTTTGAATTAGTGTTGCATGAAAAATATTATGATTTGAAAGTCTAATTGCCTTAATGTTCTTTGGATTCTTTGGAGAAATTTATCTTGTAGCATCAAAGGCATGTCTTAGTTTACATGGTCCAGTTAGCACAATATGTCTAGTGTTTTGGTTATTGAAGTGTTAGTCTCCTGCTTTTATCTACTGAACTGCCTATTGAAATTGGTCAGTTGTTATGCAATTACTTGTTTATAAGTAGAGGTGGAAAGTTGGCTTTCACCTATTTCTTGTACTGGTAGTAGTTGATTATGTTAATTCAAAGGGTAATAATTGGGTAATTAAAGATGGAGGTTGAATTTGGAAAATTGCTACAGGCCTTTCCTGAGTAAACTCAAAAACTTTTCTTGGACAAAGGCACATTTTTTGTTAGGGTGATAATGTCAGTGTTTGCATCAAAATGTTGGTGCAACTGAGCACTAACTCCTGTCGCTGTGGTTGGTTTTCTTTACTTGTATGTTTGCATGTGGATCACCTAATTCAATGGCCAAAATTAAGACTTAACTTGTATAATGTTAAACTAATTGACCAACTTAATTTGTGATCGCCTAAACAATACTGGGTTCTTTTATGTACCATCACCATCCTTACTTTTTGGAACATGACTTTCTGGCATGGTTAGCAATTATCTGACACAACCAGAGAACTTCCAGCTGATTTTAGTGTTGACTAGCACCCTTCTTGTATTTAGTCCTTGGGTTCCTGTCTTTTGGTGTTCATGCAGGTGTTTCCAAGTCTAGTTGAACAATCATAAAAGAGAGAGAAGTTAATGATTGCTAACTCTAGTTCACTTTATAAGTACAGTATTGTGGTTGCAATAGAGGTTAATATCTTTCCCTTTATGTTGCTTGTTTTAGTAATACAAATTAGAACATTTTAGCATTAAAAAAAGTAAATCTATTCGTGGATGTTACATTGTTGAACTGTTATCTTTTTATAATTATCACCATATGAGCTAACTTTCGGGGTTGGGTTAGGTTCAAGGTCTGTTTTCTTATCATGTTATCAGTGCCACACCCTTCACTGTTGTTGTGTTTTGCAATGTTGGATACCCATGTTATGTCCATCCTAATAGTGTCCAGTTCTTGGCATGAGCAGGTTGTTGTCTCTTTATATTTGTCTTAGATAACATTCACCTTATGAACTAGCTTTTAAGATTGAGTCAGGTTCAATGTCCTTTTTTTATCACATGAATTATCTATTAATGACGGAAGAATCAACCAATATTTTTCAAAATAACTATGCAGTTGAAGTCGTAGGTCTCTTGACATGATAACATATTAATAAATAATTGATGATGTTGTGGACCTATTTCCTGTTGGACTACTTGTGCACTTGTAGCATTTTGCTTGATTGCTTGGAGTCATTTAAAACCCCCCTCTTTTTGCAACTAACAATTTATCAATCACCAAGGATAATGATTACAAAGTCATAGCAAAACTATCACAATTTGCTATCTGATTGAAACACAGAAGCAACTAGCAGAAAAAAGTAATAAACTATTAGAACACAAGCTGTTAAATTTTTGCCTGTTTAAACCCTTTATTTTTGGTAATCTAGTTTTAACTTCTTATTTTTTCACTTAAGGTAAATCTGCCTATGTTCTAAGTTCTTGCACTGCTTCAGCAGAAAGTAAATCTACTAATGACACAAGCAGAGACCAACCTGTTGCACCAATTATCTCATCTACGACTACCAGCAATGCAGAAAGCTATTCATCCACCTCTAAACTTGAAGAGGAGCTTAAAGTTTCTTCTCGGCTTCGAAAGTTCGCATTTAACGATTTGAAGATGGCAACAAGAAACTTCAGACCAGAGTCCCTTCTTGGTGAAGGGGGTTTTGGATGTGTTTTCAAGGGGTGGATTGAAGAGAATGGCACGGCACCTGTTAAACCAGGGACAGGGCTTACTGTTGCTGTGAAAACTCTAAATCATGATGGACTTCAGGGTCACAAAGAATGGCTGGTTTGCTGCTCTCTTTTTTTATTTATAAAATCTTAATTTCCTATTTTTCTTCTTTTTTTTCTTTCATTTTTCATTTTGTATTAAGTGTCGTCCATTTGGCAGGCTGAAGTGAATTTTCTGGGGGATCTTGTTCATCCTAATTTGGTTAAACTGATTGGCTACTGCATTGAAGACGATCAGAGACTGTTAGTTTATGAATTTATGCCTCGAGGAAGCCTGGAAAATCATCTGTTCAGGAGTATGTGACTGACTCTTCATTTTTGTACTTCTGAATATATTTGCTAAATATCAGTATTTTCGAAAAAGAAAAAAACCATTGATAGTGGAAACACCAACTTCATTGTTGTCCATATTAGTGAGAATTTTTTTAAATGCACTTGCTAATCTTTCATGGGTAAAAGGGTAAGTGGAAACACCAACTATTAACATGCATATTGTTGGTATCATCTGTTAGTGTTGCGTAAGTTCCATAAGGTCTTCCTGTGGAATAGAACTTGAATTCTCTTCAAGCTCTATAGCTATTGTAGCATGTGATAAATTTATTTCTTTAATAGAAATTTACTATGATCTACTGCTACTAAGCCGTGTAAATTTTGTAATCCAAATGGTATATGGGATCTCTTCATCAGCAGGGTGACCATTGATGTGGAAATTAGATCATTACTCATTGTTGGTCACAGATTGAAGTGATGCAGGATTTGCATATAAGTGTTAGTGGGGTTGCCTGATATTCTTGCGCATGTTAATGCCAGATTAAAGCCATGGATAGTCAAGGACCTATGAGATACATGATTCTAAGGAAGTAATTTTATGGTTTGCCTTTGTTTTTTGCTTCTGGAAATTATCAGTTCTGTTAGTCCTACAATACATTTGGTGGGTTAGTTACCACTTCTTCGAGACAGGAAGAATAATATGTCCCTGTTGATTTGGTAGGATACAGAAACTTGATTGAAGATTTTTCCTGTTTTCTAGTATTTGGTCCCATAAAATGGTAGAAAATCTTTTATTGGAATTTGTATGTTGCTCTTTCTGTAAGATGACCTATTGGAATTGGAGCATGTTTTTTGCCATTTGGACATGTCATGGACAATATCCTCGCTCCATTTTCAATTTCTTACATATCTAGAGAAGAGATTGTCTAAATAGGAAGACTCACAAAGCTCACAAGCTTTGGAATACTATCCCCATCGTCATTTGGCGGACAACTTGGATGGAAAGAAACAATAGTATTTTTGAAGGCACACACAGATCAACATACATAGATCTCTCACACCATCTCAGTGCTCTTTGTACATTTATATAATTTCATTACTCGTTAAAAAAAGAAATCAAAGATACGGGTCTGTCATCTGATGCTATCAGCAACTGTCTCACTAATGTCATCGGCTTCTATAATAACCTTCAAACAGGTATTAGCCCATAAACTAGTCATATGCCCCAAAGAAATGTGTTTTTCAATGTAATATACTATTTGTGCTGCTCTTACTCTTGTATTTCTTTTTCCCTTAAAAATATTTTCACAGTGTGTCTAGTCAAATGTGGTGCTTATGAGTATTAACTGCCTGCAAATCAAGTATACATAATGCTTAAATAGTGAGACACACTTGAGGTTCCTCCTTGAAATATGTTTAAGTTCTACGGTAAAAATATCAAGCAAAAATTTTTAGTGATGATGCATGCTGTATATAACTGAGCCCACAAGTTCTGGTTCAATTTCTGTTTCTTTGGGAGATTGTAATACTTGAACTCAGACCTGATCCCAGGCTCAAGATTCTGTACTACAACAATACATAATACACCGACTTCAATTTCTACGCAGTCATCAGTTTAATTGGACTGGAAAGAAAAAAGTGAATTTGCCAGGAGGAGATGGTGTTTCATGGGGAAGATAAATGATATCATACTTATCTTTCCTGGTTTGTGTTTGAGCATGCTCATTAGAAATATCAAACGATGAAGGCTTTTGTAATTTTACTTATTTTTCCCCTTAGAATGCTGTGAGTTAAGCGTAATGATAGTGCACTAGTCTTGTGAAATTTTGGTGCAAATCTTTATGTTTATATGTTGTACTTTCAGCAGAAAATCTTCATGTTCATCATATTGTCTGCTAATAAAGCTTTCATATGCAGGATCCATGCCTCTTCCTTGGTCTATCCGCATGAAGATAGCTCTGGGTGCTGCAAAGGGTCTTGCTTTTCTTCACGAGGAAGCAGAAAGACCAGTAATTTATCGTGATTTCAAAACATCCAACATTCTACTAGATGCGGTATGTTTCAGTACATTGGAAATAAGAAAGATCTCTTTTCCCTTTGAGTGTTTTTTCCTAAATACTCTTCTCTCAGGATTACAATGCCAAACTTTCTGATTTTGGCCTTGCCAAAGATGGTCCTGAGGGTGACAAGACACATGTTTCCACTCGTGTCATGGGAACGTATGGTTATGCAGCTCCTGAATATGTGATGACAGGTAGCATTTAGATCGTTGTTGTTCTCGTAATTCCTACAATAGTTACCTTATGGTTTACTCAATTTTATCTATCACCAAATCTAACCTAGTTGCAGACTATTCTGCTCAGAACACCAAATCATTTACATACTGGTTTTGTCTTGCTTTTGAAATTTCGTTGGATGTATGCTGATTCAAACTTCCATAGAATGGCTGATAAGGACCTCTTTTCTTACTTTAATTTGTACTGCTCATTTCTTTCAGGACATCTAACGTCGAAGAGTGATGTCTACAGTTTTGGTGTAGTTCTACTTGAAATGATAACAGGTAGGAGATCGATGGACAAGAACCGACCAAATGGTGAACACAACCTTGTTGAATGGGCACGGCCTCATCTTGGTGAGAGGAGGAGGTTTTACAGATTGGTAGATCCTAGACTTGAAGGCCATTTTTCAATAAAAGGTGCTCAGAAAGCTGCACAGTTGGCTGCTCGTTGCCTTAGCCGTGATCCCAAAGCTCGGCCTATGATGAGTGAAGTGGTTGAAGCCTTGAAGCCATTACCAAATCTTAAAGACATGGCCAGCTCATCCTACTATTTCCAGACAATGCAAACAGATCGCGTTGGATCAAGTCCAAGTACCAAAAACGGTGTTAGAACACAGGGATCTTTCTCGAGGAATGGACAACAACATCCTAGAAGTCTTTCAATCCCAAATGGTTCTCATGCTTCTCCATACCATCATCAGTTTCCTCAGAATTCACCAAAACCAAACGGCAAAACTTAGTGTCGTTGGATTGATAAGTTATCTGTTTCTACCATTCTTTTCGATTTCTCTCTAGGTATGAATATATTTTGTTGGCCGCCTCCTGTTTTGTCGTTGGATGAACTGGCAAAAGGGAAGGAGTGCACACTTAACTACGTTGTGATCTTTGAAAATGCTGAACTCCCACTTGAAAAGGAATGTACTGTAAGTGGAGCTCAAGTCCATGGAGTAAATATTGTGTCAAATGTACCTCTTCCTCAGCTGATTTTCGCCGAATATCCTATTTTGCCTTTATATTTTGATCTTGTTCCACTTTTTAGTTGTGAAATATTATTGTTGGTAAATTAATCAAGTGTCCTTCCAATTTCAGGTTAAATGTTTGTTCATATATTTTTTCGATTTTGTCATGTCTGAGCTCAAGTAGGCACGTTGACGAAGAGTTGTCTGGTTCTTCTTATTAGTGAAAAATACATATTACTACTTACATATAAGCAATTAAGTGAGCAGCTTTCGATCGCAGCTTCTGGTTATACGGCTTGTTTCAGCTGCTTGTTTTTTTTCCTTTATTACGCGGAGTCAATAACAAATATTTCACAGGTTTTTTAATTTAATCTTTTAAATACAGTTACGTATTGGCATGTCTATTTCAGCTGTTTCATAATATTTCTTTTAACTATTTCAAGTATAATTTTACAATAATTTTTAAAATATATATATAAAAAATCTATTGATGTCACATAAATTAAAAAATAATTTATATTAACTGCTTGCTTGAGCAGCTTTTGATGTATCAACAAAAAATAATTTGTGAGCTTTTTAATTTAATCTTTTTAAGATAGCTGCGTATTAATGTGTCTGTTTTAACGATTACATAATATTTCTTTAATTGTTTTAATTATAATTTTACATTATCTTTTAAAATATATGAAAAATCTATCAATATTACATAAATTAAAACTAAAAAATAATTTATATTAGATTCGTATTAGCACGAACTCTCACCACTGGTACATATACACACATATATTTGTGCTTTTCAAGAATTGAATTTGTCGGACAAAATCATAAGATGAATTGCATTGACAACTTTATCTTTGCTCTGAATACATCAGTATTGGCGTCTGATTAGTCCATCTATCTGCTTATCATCCAAAGAAATTTCTGCGACATATAAGGTATATGCCAGAGGAAATTTGTGACTACAGAAAATACACTTTTAGAGCTACAACATCAGTATGTAATCTTCCAACAGTTAAATCTTTGGAGTAGTCATCCAGCTGAACATGCCAGGAAGTAGCTTCACACAGTCGAAACATGCAACTGCTTAGCGCGCCCTCTCTCATGCAGCACGACGGGTTAACTGATCCTTGTATGTACTCTCAAATATCTTGTCAGCATTTCCAACCTCAAACCCATCCCGCCTATGAAACTCCTCCACCTAAGAAAGCATCAAAATATAGTCAATCAAAGAGGCACTTCATCGAAGTGCAAGAAGGCTAGTTTACGTTCACTCATCTTAACGTTACCATATGATTGAAAGAAGTGTATAGTGTAGGAAGACACTGCACTCATGAAACGCGGTGGCAAATATTTTTCTTCACGTCTATGGTTATAAACAGGCGTTGGAAGGACCAAGTCAATTGATAGATTTATTGCTTTTATGACAGAGATATGCAAGAGAACCGAGAGAAAATTGGACTAACCTTTTCTGGGGGTAAATCTTTATATTGCGGTAGTAGAAGTCGCTCAGCAAATTCAATGTATGAACAAGGTACTGTTTCTGTAATGCCATCTGAGAATTCGAAGGAGGTAGAATCTGCTACAGTTGAACTTTGCAGCAAAAGACCATCAGGGCTCACTGGTGAGGAAGAGAATGAATCAGAACTTTGCAATATCCATGACCATTTATAAAGAATATAGTTCTCTATTAAAAGATTGAGATTTCAAAGTCAAGAGATTCCCATCGACGAAAATGAATAATATGGCATCAGTACATGTTCCGAATATTCAAAAATATGATGAGCAATAACTTTCTGAGGTGAAAAGAAGTAACAGAACACAGCACCGAAAAGCTCCTCAACCAAGAGCTCATTCATTGAGACCAAACAGACAGATTTGTCCCTTATAAAGCCCCCATCGACTAACATAATAATTTGTCCTTTAAAGCCCCCACCGACTTCCATAAAATTTGGAGATCACAGCATAATGGCGTTATTAAAGCAAGAGTTGTAATCTTCCTACTTCTGTTAATTTACACTGATTCTGATAGACCTAGAATTCAGATTTCAAAAGAAAGTAGTAAACTAAAAGTCAAGTTTAACACTAGTCGAGCATCAGAACTTAAACTGATCATGAACTGTTTATATTATCTTTAATTGGATGCAGTATCCAATAAAAATGTACCCCTTCAAAATTAAGAGACTTAACGGGCCTCCTTATAATTGTCTTGTCCGGTATTTAAAACATCTGTCTTTATAAGCCAAAGCACCAGGTCCACATTTTTGGGGGAGGAAATCAGTAAACTGCAGTCATAGCAGGGGGGAAAAACTTCCACCTCTGGTGAACTAACATCCATCGAGTTTACAAGATCCTGGTTTTAGACAGTTGGTGGACAGAAATGGAGAACATCAAGTAAAAGAGCAAGAAAATGAACAGTGTAGTTGATACGATGCAGCTGCAGTTGAGCATACAATATTACTAATTGCAAGTTTACATAGTAGTTACTTTGTACTAACCCTTTAGAGTACCTCCTTCAGAGTTCAAATTGAAACCATTTTCCTCGATAAATTGATTAAGATTTCCTATGCTTTTCAGATTTGATGTCAAGCGATGGGTGGATATGGTAACATGATTCAATGCATATCCATTGACAAGGGTCCAGGCCGCATACTCGCTCTCCCTGATAATTTAACAATCACCACATAAGTACCAAAAGAATTAATTTGACATGCTGCTCATGAAAATTAGCATCTAAATAGCTCAATTGGTTGTAAGAAAGTAAAGAAGTTCTAATTCCGCACTCTAAATGACACCAGTAAGCTACAATCCATTGAAATGTTACTATCCAATTTGATCCATCAGCTAGCACAAGAAGAGTACAAATTAAAACGTGGAAACAATGACCAGTACCTAGCCAGTTGTTGAAATTCAGGATACGAGGGTTTCTCCCATGTCAAAACCCCAAGTGCACTTGCAAGTGCTGCATACTCTTTCCCGCAGCGAGATATGTCCGTGTATTTCTCAATTATATCCTGCAATCGAAGAAGAAGAATCATGTCTATTCGAAATTTGATCAGCCATTGATTATTTAGAAGTGAAGAACCAGAGAAAACAGATGTTAGTAAGGATAAACATGAAAGCTCTCCCTCTACTTTTGAGAGATATTGAGGAACTGAATGGTCTGAGGGTGATACACTATGTCGCATCATATTTGTTCGGAACATATTCAAGAAAATTAACTTACCAAGTAAAAACAGTACCTCCATTGGAAAAGTTATCATCAATGTGCCTTGAGATGAAATCAGAATAATTACAAAGCATTTTGAAGCATACTCCCTTAGTTTTATTTTAATCTTATATCTGATTTAAGTCCAACATTCAATTAAACCGACACTTGAGAAGAAAACGGCAAAAACTTATGTGCAATATCATACAACAAAAACATCGAACTTTTGAAATGTGTATTCATCAATAAGACCAAAACTGTTCCATCAAAAACATGCAAAAGATTATGTAAATAAGCAACAAGCTGATGAAAAACCTGAGCTTCTGGACTAAGCTGATCCACAAGAAGTTCCGATATAAATATTCTTGGCAATGGTCCATTTACCCCATTACCATGATAGGAAGTTGAAACCTTTGGAGGAGAAAACCAGAAAGCTTTCAACTTCTTAGCAGGGAATCTCAACTCTTCTCGTCGTTCGTAACCAAAATCCAAGAAGAACTTTGACATAGAATCAATGCCATGACCATTTACCTGCAGCGATCAACAACACAAAAAAAATCTATAGTTAATAGTATGCTTACATAAACAAAGTTTTACCAGAGCTCCATATCAAATCCTACAGTCAAAGAAGAATTATTGTACCCCAAATGTCCTAAATGCAAAATGATCATAGCAAATCTGATCACCATCAGCAGAACGAACGAGCTGCAAAATGGCCTTAGCAGTGGGGTTCTTATTCAGATATACTGCTTCCATGTTCCCCAATACACTCCTAAAGAATGATTCACCTCCCTTAATAATCAAATCCAAAAAATTTAGTCAATCAACATCACCCAAAAAAGGGGGGAAAACAAACTAAATCCCATTAGAAGATGAAAGTAGTGTTGCAATCTCAAAATAACTAATTAATTCAATTTACAAGGTAAGGCTGCGTACAATAGACCTTGTGGTCAGGCCCTTCCCGAACCCTGCGCATAGTGTAAGCTTTAGTGCACCGAGCTTGTCCCCTCTTTTTTTTATGGTATTAGAGCAAAAAGATTCGGGGCTTACGACTGGTACAAATGACAACTACTACACCTCAGTCCCAACTCAGCTATATCAATCCCACTTCTTCATTTAAGCTCATTTCATATAACACAACAACAATAATAGTAATAATATTAGAAGTTCTCTAACAAGTCCAAAACTTATTCTCAACAATCAATAGATCAAATTTTTTTCTTTCAGTATGTCCTACAACCACAACTTAAAAAGAACTCTAAGTCTTGGCTCACAAAAAGAATTAGATCCTCAATCAAGCAACATCTTACAGAGTTGCTCGGATGGTAAGCACTCTCCAGTCCTCCCTCCCCAACCCCAAAGAGTAATAAGGTAGAAGCTACTGGGGTTTAAAAAGGTGTTACGGACCTAAAAAGCTCTCACTATGCACAGAGTTTGGGAAAGCCCGGCGACAAGAGTTACAGACCTAAAAGGCTAAAATAAAGAAAAAGATTGTTCCTTTTTAACAGCTACTAGATGAAACCATACAAAAAGACCTTTTCTTATCAGAAAATGAGCCACTACACCACATTCAAACAAACAAAACAACAAAAAGAAAATGATGGGATGTCTGTAACAAAAATGAAATGATACTATAATTAACAAACAATCAATCAATGATTATACACAAGGGGTATGATGAAATTAACCTGAAAAGAAGAATCCTGAACAATAGCTCCATTTTGAGCATTAGAAGCAGATAACACTGAAAGATTCTTTTTTTCCATTGCAGTTCTAGAGTTCCAAAAAGAGCTCTTGAAATTGTTAATATGGCAACAAGAAGAAGAAGAGATGGATTTAGGAAAAACTGATGATTTGAGGGAAGAAGATGAATAGAGAGAAAAGATGGAAGAAGGGAATTTGATCATTGCTGACATTTTCTTTTAATTGATTAGTATTTTCCTTCTTGGGGTTTATCAAGTTTCAAGAATTGTTCTCATTTTGTAGTGTTTTGTTACGTAACGTTTTTGTGTCAGCAAGAGAGACAACCTAGAATATTTCCTGGGACCCACTTACACGTGTCTTGGATTTGGATCAACTCAAAAAAGTAAAACTCCTACTACTATAATGTTTATCCAGGAAAATAAAGTAAGCTTATGTTTCCTTTTGAAAAAAATTCTCTTTCATATATTTTTTTACTTTTTATATTCCTAATATTATTAAAAATTACTTTTTTTAATATTAAAATTCAATTTGATATCAGCATCATTTTATATAATATACTAATAGGATATACATATATCAACATGTTATTATTAAAAATTAAGCTCAATTTTATATGATACCGATATAGTATCAATATATCGATAGAATATCAGAAAGAATATATTTTCTATTAATTTAGAATTTAATAAATAAAATTGTAACTTTAATAATTTTCTCTTAATTATTTTATTTATTTAAAAAAGAGCTCAAAATAATAGGGTATCGATAGCACATCAATATATCGACAGAGTATCATAAGAATATATTTTCTACTAATTTTGAGTTTAATAATTTTTTTTATTTATTTCTTATT
>JAOTQR010000086.1:2421027-2433500 GCA_025774065.1 Solanum ossicruentum
AGATTACCTTAAGCTTTTGCTTTTCATCTTCATCCCTACACTCTAACCACTTTGTGTAAGCGACCTTCTTATCTTTCACTTTACCTTGGACTTCATCATTCCACTACCAATCGCCTTGACGTCCACCAAAGACCCCTCTCAAAACCCCTAGTAACTCGGTAGCTACCTTTTTTATGTAACCAACAGTCGTCTCCCACATACTGTTCACATTACCTTCATTACTCCACGCCTCTAAGTTTATCAACTTTTCTTCCATCTCGCGGGAAAGGGCAGGAGTAAGGCCTCCCCATCTAATTCTCGGTTGGGCATACATAACCTTCTTCTTCTTTGCTCTCTTGATCTCCACATCCATCACTAAAAGCCTATATTGAGTGAAAACATTCTCACTCGGAATAACCTTGCAATTCTTACATAAGCTTCTATCGCCCTTTCGGAGAAGTAGGTAGTCAATCTGAGTCTTAGCTACCGTACTAGGGAAAGTAATCAAGTAGTTTTCCCTCTTTGGGAAACACGAGTTAGCAATCACTAACTCAAAGGCTTTGGCAAAATCCAAGAGAGACGTCCCACTTCCATTCCTCTCCCAAAACCAAAGCCTCCATGAACACCTTCAAACCCACCAGTAGTTGCCCCGATATGCCCACTAAAGTCACCCCTAATGAAAAGTTTTTCTGTCTCTGGTATGCCTCGCACCACCTCATCCCAAAGAGCCCTTTGACCTCCTCATCTAGGCCTACTTGGGGCGCATAAGCATTGACTACATTCACCACATGTCTACCAACCACGAGTTTGATAAACATCATCCTATCATTAACCCTCCTAACCTCATCCATATACTCCCTCAGAATCTCGTCTACTAAGATACCCACACCATTTCTAACCCTAGAACCACCCGAGTACCATAGCTTAAACCCATCCACATTCTGAGCCTTAGTGCCTACCCACTTGGTCTCCTGGACACACGCTATATTAATATGTCTTCTCTTAAGACACTTCACTAGCTCTATGAATTTTTCTATAAGGGATCCTATATTCCACGACCCGACCCTTAACTTGAATAACCCCGAGTCTCCCTTACCACCCCTACCCCTAACCCCTGACCCTGACCGATGACATGACCTTAGTCCACCATGAGGTCTCGACGCCAGTAACTAAGGACTAACTATAGACAATAAAGAATTTAAAATCCTATAATTCCTAACAGCAGCAATAAACACAAAATATCAAGCAAGATACAATAGTCAGTAATTTGAATGGATCCTAAATCCTAAAATCTCAACAAAACCAATACGCACAAGATATTAAGCAAGAATCAATAATCCATAACTAGAATAGATAAGAATCAACACTTAGCAACTTAAACAGACAAGAATTACTACTTAGCAACTTGAACAGACAAGACTCAATAGTCAATAGATATCAATAGGCAGTAGGTACAATAAGAGAACCAGCAAGCAAGATAGCAGAAAACAGGAGAGAAACAAATAAAGAAGCTGGCTGGAACAAGAAATTGAACAAGAAAGGAAGGGGAAAACTGACCGGAACAGGATTTAGACAAGAAAGAAAGGAGAAAAGGGAGGATATCACCTGAGTAATCTGACCTGAAAATGAACTGTTGAGCGCGTTACCGGAAAGCTTCGCCGACGCCGGATCTGTTAGCCGAAAAAATCGAGGAGAACGGCGGTAGAATATGTTGTGCAATGAATGTTTAGTTCTGAACCCATGGAGGATTAACACCCTGGACCGTCGGACTGTTGCGAACTCTTGTGTCGCCGTAGTAGATCGACGAGATGTCGACAAGATTTTGAATCGTTGCGGCAATTATGAATCTTGGATTTATCTGAGTTTGGCGTTTGCTGGGTTTTCCGTTGATGGATAAGAAATGGGAGTCGCTGGAGAGTCACGGAGATCCCGAACAATGATCTGGAATTCGATTTCGCCGGAGAAGACTGGTCAAGTGTCAAAGAGAGGACTGGTTCGGCCGGAGAAGAAGAAAGCTTCGCCGGAGAAAGAGATCGCCGAGAGAGCGGCCTATCGCCGGAGAAAGAGATCGCCCAGATCTGGATATGACAGTTGGGAACAATGCGAATGGAAGTGTGAGTTGGTTGGTGGAATTTCGTTATATATACATATACGAACAGCTGCATCGGGCTATGGACAATTTGGATATGCCATTGACATTTAGAGAGAGATTGCGAGCGTGATTAGAGGGGAATTCCTACATTTTTATGAAAATTAGAACAATTGTTATTTTATAGGATAACTTAGAATCATCTGGACTGCTATCAGTGAATATTTTATGTGAATAGAGATGATGCTTAATGATGTTTGTATACCATGATTAGAGAAGAAACTACAAGGAAGTTAGCCATTTGGGAACGCGAACATATTCTGAACTACTGTTTCTCACAAGGAGGCTCAAACATGACTGCATGAAAAGATAAGGCTAACTTGGGCAAATAAGTTTGCTGCTGTCATCAAGCACTTTAAAGTTTGCAATCTTTTCCCTTCAACAACTGCTGTATATTAGATTTGCCCTAGCCCCTAAGTCTCCCCATGATGGAAGGGTCTGATAAAATGGTGTGTCTAGGATGCTTTTCAAATACTAATTTATGTCTCCACAGTAAAAATTTGAGTTTATGCAGTGTACATGTGCAATTTAGAATGGATCCATATTTGAAACAAAGTTGCAATGCATTACTTGTGGGTCTCTTTCTCATTGGATTATCATCTTGTCACTTTTCTTTTCTAGATTCTCTTTGGAAAATTTCTCTCAGTATCCTGAAAGGTTTAGTAACCTTTTGTTTTTAAGACCACCTATTTCTCTGCATTTGATGATAGCTCTTGTGACAGAGAAAAGAGGGAGGCAATGGTTCTTCGGGACTATTTACTTTGGATGGAGGACTTTCCGGGTTTGCTTTTGTGGTGAAGCTAGATGATAATACATGGTTGAACTGTGAGGGAGACGACTTTTATATACCTCTATCAAGTGGCACATTACATTTGGAGGAGAGAAAACAAAACGACGAGTCAAGTTCTACCCGGATAGTCAGCCATTCGCCTGAGGAGAGCCAAGCAGGCTCTGTGTATACTGATGAAATAATAAAGGAGATAAGGAGTTTGGTGAGTGACATTTCCAATGAAAAGAGCCGGAAGACAAAAAAGAAGGAAACGCAGGAAACCATTCTTCAAGAAATTGAGAAGCTTGCTGCGGAAGCTTATAGTATATTCAGAAGTTCAATCCCAACAATATCTGAAAGTGTTATTTCTGAAGCCGACGTTGTACAACCTGAAGTGAAAGTAACTTCAGGAACTGGTTCAGGATTTGAGATTTTGTGCCAGGGTTTTAATTGGGAATCTCATAAATCTGGAAGATGGTACAAGGAGCTACATGAAAAAGCTGCAGAGTTATCTTCACTTGGATTCAGTGTGATCTGGTTACCTCCACCAACTGACTCAGTGTCACCAGAGGGATACATGCCTAGAGATTTATATAACTTAAATTCCAGGTATTATAATAAAATTCCATCCGCTTTCATACTTGTTTGTGTAATTTATGCATTTTTGGTCTAATTTACAGTGTCATGGATATCCAATGTGGCTTTCTGAGATGAAGTTCTAAGTATACAATTTCTAGTTTTTTGTTCCATTATAATTTAAAATAGGAGATACACCAAATATCATGAAGGGCAAGTGTCATTTTAAATTTTACTGATGAGAATTCAATTTCTCTTGGCTATTATCTTCTTTTTTTGGAGTTAAAATAGGGGATATGCCAACAATTAAGAAGAGCAACATTGTTCACAGTTTGTCATTTCTCTATTCCCAATCTCTTCATTTTCTACTCGTTTGTTATGATTAAACATGCAAAATTAGTTGCAACATCTGTTTGTTATTTTGATTTTCTGAAGCTGCTTTTTGTCTTTCTCTGGTTCAAGCAGACTGTTAGTACATAATTTAGTGTCTTATTTTTGTCCTTTTGTACAATGATTAGATAGTTCCTACTAGGTAAAATGAGACTTTTGTGAAGCAAATTTTTTGCTGTCTTGAGTTGTGCTTTTTTATCTGCACGGTTTAGTGTGTCTCATTTTTGCATTGTTTTCTGTATCTTTGTCAGATATGGTAATTTTGATGAATTGAAAGTTACCGTAAAGAAATTCCATGAAGTGGGCATGAAGGTTCTTGGTGATGTTGTCTTAAATCATAGATGTGCTAGTGAACGGAATCAAAATGGTATATGGAATATCTTTGGTGGTCGGTTAAATTGGGATGAGCGTGCAGTTGTTGCTGATGATCCACATTTCCAGGTGTGTAGTTTTCTCTTGCTTTTTCCTAGCTATTTTACTAGCAAAGGGAACTCCTTCGGTGATGCTTGTCCTTTACCAGAAGATCAGAAATAATCACAAATTTAGAGAGGATGCAAAGTATATTATGTACTATACCCTCCCCAGACCCCACTTGTGGGATTCGACTGGGTATGTTGTTGTTGTAGAGAGGATGCAAAGTAGCAAACTGGAATATTTGAGAATTTGCTAGTGTCCCACCAGATGAATAGTATGCCCCTTCCGTACTTTGTTATTTGAAATCAATTGCGATGAGATATTTATCCAGAGAAAAAAGTTTACATTAAAATATTTTGGATATGTCAAAACAAGTAAGGTTTTTCAAAGGGCTGTTGAATTTGGAAAAAGTGAAAGGTCAAAAGTATCTATGTATTGCTCAATGTGTGTGGCACTAGTGATTTTGCTGTATCATGCACTAGTGTTTTGCATGGGCAGCCCTTCATAAGGCATGTTTAACACAAGACAACCTTAGGAAAAAGGCATCATTCTCATAAACAGATGTCCTTTCTGTAAATAAGACAATGAAAGTGTCAATCATCTTTTTTTGCACTGCCCCAATGGGTTATGCTCCTCTCCATCAGAGATGCTTATGCTAGTTGGATATGTCAAAGAGTTGATAATACCATTGAAAGTATTTGGAAAAGGACCCCAATTGTAATTTTTTGGAGTATTTGGAAAGAGAGAAACTGCAGATGCTTTGATGTCGTATCAACTCCCATAAGCACCATTAAGACTAGGAGTTTAGTTAGTCTTTATAATTGGCACCTTATCTCCCTGTAAACAGTATGGATGATTTTTTGGGTTTTGTTAGCTCCCTAACTCTAGCACATTAGGATTTAAGGGGCTTTATCTTGTTGGCTGCTTTACAGGTTTTTGCACAGTTAGCTTCATGTTAATTTCATGTTTGAAGCAACTCTATCTTTAGTTGTAACTATTGCATCTACTTGATGCCTTTTTCTAATGTAATTTAATTACTTCACGAAAAAAAAGTAATTGAGGTTCTTGTTCAAACTAACATCATGGTTCTTTAGCCTTCTAATAATGCTAATAACCTAGAATCCATGTGCTCGATATATCATTTAAAACACATTCAGATCTTGAAAAGTGAATGAAACAGTAAGAACTCTCTATGTGTGTGTGTATATGTACAGCTGTCGTAGGTTAGCATTGTTCCCTTTTTTTATTCTCAAATTTTTCATCTTAGTACATTACTATCTCTTTCATAATAAGGATATCTTTGTCTTTTTACGCTGATACTAAACAGATCCTTGCTTCTCGTGGTCCTCTCTGTTCTTTCCTCTTTTGGCTTTCCTCTCAATTTCATTCTCCAGAAAAGCCTTCGTTTCAATCTGCTATTTCAACCAAAAAAAAGAAAGAGAAAAAGAAAAACCTTCTTTTCAATCTCTTTTAAATTCTCCTACCCGTTAGATTTTCAGCATCTGCTTCCTTGTTTTCCTCTGCCATTTCTGTTTCTTTTCCTTTTTTTCTGGGTAGTGGTGCTATCCATTTGATATACTTCCTCATACGTTGGAACTTTATTGGCACCACCAACACCAGCTTCAATTTCGGACTAGTAGTGGGAGCCCAAGGCTGACCCTTTTGCTTTTTTGGCATTTTTTAATATTCATTGCTCGCTGTGGTCTTTGAAATAATCACAAACATGTGCAATTGGAAATGGTCCAAGACAGAAGAATGATTAATGTGGTTGCTATTCTCATAATTGATGTGGAAATTGCTATCATTGAATCATTGATGCTCAAAATTATCAAGTGAGAAAAAAATTTAAAAGAAGAAGAGAGCAACTAAGGGGAAAGAGGAACGAGAGAAAAAAAGTAAGGGAAATGAGGAGGAGATTTTTTGGCTCAAACGTACAAAAATAACCCCTGAAATGATTCAATGGCAAACAACAACAACAACAACATTACTCCATTGCCTCAAAGGTTCCCGCCCATTGCGGGGTAAGGGGGGATCGGATGTACGCAACCTGACCCCTATGTTTAAAACATAGAGCGACTGTTTCCGGATGACCCATGATGAGCGTCGAAAGTTGCATTGACTAACTGCTACTTCACAATTGAACGAAGCGCAGGCAGTTTAAAGAGCCATTTTGCTTTATTCCATCATATCCCAAAGCCAAAAAATAGTGAATCTTTGGCTCCATCCGGCTGTGGAAACTTTAAAAATATTTGAGTATTAAAAAATTGAGACAATGCTAATCTACTGTGGAAAAACCCATAAATATGGTTTAAATTCCTTGGGGGTTGGGTGAAGCTGACAAGAGAGTCCAAATCATCTTCTTTTACCAATTGGCTGTGGCTCTTATCTTCCTTCCACAGTGCATTATCTGATTTCTATTTGTTTACTTCCAAAAGTAGATGGTGGGAGTGAGGAGATACACTTTGGTATACTCATTTGATTTTCATTTGGGCTTTTAAATTGGCTAGCTTACTCTTTAAAGTATTTATTTATCACCAAAACAATGTTCTGCAACTCCTATACTACGGATGGTTTAGCCAGAATAATTCGGACATTGTGGCCAGAATGACAGTTTTGCTTCTCTTTCCCTTAATGAGATGCACACTGGTTTTACAATATCTGTTGAACCAGATGTCTGAACTACCTTTTTTTTTCCTACAGGGAAAGGGCAACAAAAGTAGTGGAGATAATTTTCATGCTGCTCCTAACATTGATCATTCCCAGGAATTTGTGAGAAAGGATATCAAGGAATGGTTATGCTGGTTGAGGTTCAATTCTCTTTGCTTTGACCTATATTGATCTTCTTCTTTTTCCTTTTCTTTTTTTTTGTTTATTCTCATTCGAAAAACCTTGTGATGATTAAACTAAGAGAAGGTCATCGTTGTACTTGTAATGCCTGAGTTTTTAGTGACATAGGTTCTTTAGTAATAATTTTTTTTTAAGCTGGTAATGTTGTATTTCTCAGCATTAAGGTATGCTGGAGACCTCCAAAAATTTAGTAACAAGCTGAAACAAGACATTAATTACAGGAATTGTAAGATCTACTAGCTGTTCAGCATTTTTTATACCATGTTCTTTACACCAAAAATAGAAATTTGCAGTGCAGTTCCCTTTGATTTTCCACGTGTTGCTGAATCTATCTTCAAAGCTTCTTCCATACCTCTCCCTCCATATAGTCCACCTGATATAGTGTGGGATTATTCTCCGCCACTTTTTCTGTGTCTTGCTTGCCCCTCTCCTAGTCCAACAACTTAACAAGTCTGCTGTGTGCTTTGGCATAGACCATTTGGTCTCAGTTAAACTGAGGAACATAGTCCAAAGTTGAGATGTGACTTTACAATGGAGAAACAGATGGTTATGTCTCTTTAGCGTCACTGCATAGCATGCATCTGGACACAATTGGCAATCCCTTTTTCTGTAGGATCTCATGAGTGAGGCAGGCTTTCCTGATTACTAACCAAGCAAAACACCTAAATTTAGTAGGAGTCATACTTTCCCATACATGCTTCCAAGGACCTATGTTGTTCTCAGGTATCCTGGATACCTCTTTTGTATAAATTCTACCAACAGAGAACTTTCCATTTAAAAGTCTTATCCTCTACAGTGGTCCCATGAAACCATCAATCATCTGCAATAGCTCCACAAACCTGCCTACCTCTCAGTCATTAAGATGGTTCCTGAAGAAGTTCCATCCCCGACGGGACCATCTATCAGCCACTGTAACCTCAAGATTAATGCATATAATGGCCAGATGAGGAAAAGCTTGCATTAGAACTTCCAGTCCAATCCAAAAGTCCTTCAAAAATAGTATACTGTTACCAGCACCCACCTCATAACTTGAATTCTTTACTCGTCTAGGCCAAAGATTCCTTATAGATCTCCATAACGATGTTTCATAGGTGGTTGATACTGCATTGGTGCACCATTGTTCTGTATGGCCATACTTATACAAGATTACCTCCTTCCATAGAGCTTCTCCATTAACCATTTTCATTAAATCTCCATAACCATTCATGAGCAAGCAATCATTTGGTATTTTCAGATTCCTGACTTCCTAAACCACCAGCTTTTTGTGTAATTGTGCAATCTTCCATTCTACTGAGTGATACCCCTTTCCCTCCCTGTTCCCAAACCAAAGAAAATTCCTTCTTAATCCATCCGACTTCTTGACCACACTTGTTGGAAGGGGGAACAGGGATATAACATATGTGGATACTGACTCCAAACCTGCATTTCTCTACTGTGTCTATATAGAACATTAGAACAGGAAGCCAATAGGATATAGATATCCGGAAACAGGGCTTCTGATTTTTTGGAGATTGATGAAACAGGGCTTCTGATTTTTTGGAGATTGATGCATTCTGCGGCAAGAATAGGAAAGAGATGGCTGATGGAAACTGGATAGTGCCTAAAGAGAAGACTCAAAATATACTGCTGTCATGCTGGAAGACATCAGATGTCATTTTTATAAAGAATTTCACCATGATCTCCAGGGAAAAGAATTGGAAACTTAAGGCAGTTAAAATTGAGATTGTGTTTGGCAAAGGGACTGGATTACTTACTTCACCTTAATGCTTTGATTCAAAATGTGAAAATTAAATGAGGTTCGATGAATGTCCTATATGAACATTTAAACCAATACTTAATTGATAGTTGAAGATTCACCGATGCTTTCTTTGCTGCACTATCCATTTCTTATGAAACAGAAAGGCAACATCAGCAGATCTCACTTTAGTCACTTGCATATAGAAGCGATATAGAATCTTATCCATATTTACTAGATGTTCTTGTTTTATCCCATCCACTCCCTTGGAATTAAATGTCTTTGCATTGCACCTGCTCATAAAGAAGACAGTAAAGTTGCACAACTGTTAAACTGTAAGAAAGTGGTATTTCTGCCTCATGGTATTAAGATGCTGTTTTCTTGCTATTCAACTAAGTGTCTTGTCTTTCTTTCCCATGTGTTATTCAAGAATGTGCTGACTTCAAAGGTCATCTTATAACAAATTTTTATGATTATGCTGGTCTGGCAGGGAGGAAATTGGTTATGATGGATGGAGGCTTGATTTTGTTCGTGGATTCTGGGGTGGTTATGTGAAGGATTACTTGGAAGCCACTGAACCTTACTTTGCTGTTGGCGAGTTTTGGGATTCCCTTTCTTATACTTACGGGGAGATGGATCACAATCAAGATGCACATCGGCAGAGAATTATTGACTGGATTAATGCTACTAATGGAACTGCAGGAGCATTTGATGTGACAACAAAGGGAATTCTTCATTCTGTAAGTGTTTCAATCTTTACTCCTGGCACAGCGGATGCAATACTTGATTGACAGTACTTAATAAAAGGAAGTATCGGGATATCGATTTTTTTAGTGTTAATAGCATTCTCTTTCAAATTCTATGTAATTAGGCAATTGAGAGATGTGAATACTGGCGATTATCGGATCAGAATGGAAAACCTCCTGGCGTTGTTGGGTGGTGGCCATCTCGTGCTGTTACCTTTATAGAGAATCATGATACAGGTTCTACACAGGTAAAATATGCTCTTTAGTTATCAGGAAGATGGATGAACAGGCACTTGAGCCTAGAGCTGATGAAATTCGGGGAAAACATGGAAGTGGTCACTATACTTTTAATCTTGAACAATGATAAAAGAGCTTTTATGAGGAGGCAGATAGTTCAGCATTCCACTGGTCTGAACCAACTATATGCCTTTCCTGATCATTCAGTTAATTTATTACTTTTTCCTGCTTAGTGTGGTTGAATCCTTGAAGCGTGAGCTAAATGTAATATGCTATGTGGAGTTAGATATCATGATGAAATGTAACCCCTGTAGCGTCTCTATTGGTACTAGTGCATAGCTGTGAATCACCATTAGGAAGAATAATTCTCCTTGGAAATCAGTGAAGAAACTAAAATCCTAGTCTAGCCTAGTTGTCAGCTTTGACTTTCTTTGCTCTTGATGTTCCATAATTTGCTTGTCGATATCTAAATTGGCAGAAGTTAAAGCAAACACAAGGTTGTAAAATTCTTCAGTTTTTTTTTTTTTTTTTGTACAGAACATCTCTGTTATATTCCATTTTGGACTTATTGACTTAAAATCCATGCATTTGAGCTGAGAAAGTTTTTACAATATGAATTAATGGGATACTTCTAAATTTTGAAATGAGTTGAAATAGATTTTGTCTCCCAATTTAGGTAGCACTCTAAAGTCTTCCATTGATGTATTTCAAATCTTTCTTTAATTTTCGTTAGTGTTTGGAGTTTGTAGCTGCAAATTTAGAAGTCCTCAGCCGGTGCAATCAAATAAAAATGGGACCCTTCTTTTTATTTTTTGGGTTACATAACCTTATTGCAGTTTCATATTCGTGTTTTTCATGCTGAACCTCTTGTCACATCTGTAGGGCTTGTCATATCTTCTCCTCAATGGGCTTGTGATGGGTTGTTGTAATAATTGATATCATGGAACAGTATTAAGCATGAGATCTGACTTGATTTTCATCCTTATTATTTTTTCTGTATCTTGGGCTTTTCCTTGAAGGGTCATTGGAGATTTCCTGGTGGGAAGGAGATGCAAGGTTATGCCTATATCCTGACTCATCCTGGAACCCCATCAGTCTTCTTCGATCACATTTTCTCTGGCTATCAATCCGAAATAGGATCTCTTATATCACTCAGAAAGCGGAACAAGATCAACTGTCGGAGTACGGTAAGTCTCAGAAACCATGTTGAGCTGCAGATTCTTTTTTACCTCTGAGGTTAATTTCAGCTTAATCTGGAAACTTTTAAGCGGTTGATTGATTTTGAATGAATAGGTAAGTGAGAAGAGGAGAACAAACATTCTTCATATTTCTTCGGTTAACATGCTCCTTTCCCCTGTTTTCTGTTCTCCCAATCAACATGAAACCAACTCATTTTTAGAATTGCTCTATGATAATACGGTAAAAGGACCTCTTGAAAAACTAACGAATGTATATTACACATGCAATACATGGAACCTTGGATATCAGATTGTCATAAGGTGAAGAATTATATTTCTAAAAGAAAATGCATCCGGATGGTATTTTTTATGATGAATTTGATTGATACATATTCAAAATTTTAAAAGTGGAACTAGTATTTACCAGTTCAGCTGCAACCATTTCCCTTTCTGTAACCAGTTAGGAATGATTCGTTCGTAATTCAAATACTTAAATACTCCCAAACAAGCTTTTTTATTGTAAAATTCTGTTTAATGCTTATCAGCAAGATTTTTCCTATTATGGGTGCAGAACCAATACTATTCCTAACATGTTAAGCTTTCTGTCTGATCAGGTGGAAATAACAAAGGCCGAAAGGGATGTTTATGCAGCAGTTATTGATGATAAGGTGGCTATTAAAATAGGACCAGGCCACTATGAACCTCCAAGTGGGCATCAGAGATGGAAAATTGCTGCTGAGGGTAACGATTACAAGGTTTGGGAATTGTCATGAAAACAATCGCTTTCTTTCCATGTACCAATAGACTACTATTCAGAAATGTTAAAGAGTTTAGCGTTGCAAATCTACTTGCCAAGTGACTGGAGATGGAAGGAGTTAATGTTGTAAAAAATGCTGTACTGCTGCGAATGTATATCTAGTTTTGCTGCAACACAAATTTAAGAAGTAGGAGTAAAAATAGCAAGTATGACAAGTCACTTGAACTTGAAGTGAGCAGAATTACTGACATTTACAGCACTGTTGCTGTTAATATGGAGAAATCGCCATGTACACTATACGTAGTCTGGTAAAAAATTGTACATGATAGATACCAAATACATTGAAGATGCATTGTAGAAACTGTATGATGTAAGGACTTCTGTACAACTTATTCGCCATATTGGCGACAGTCACTTTTTTTTTTGTTTTGTTTTGTTGTATACATACTTAGAATGTACGTATTGATGTATTTTATTTGTATTGCTAAATAAAGCATTCCTTGCTCAGAATAGTGGTGTTACAGTTATGTAAATCGAGTTGCTGGTTCAGCTACTGAATAAAAAGTTCCAACCTTATTTGCACAGAATTTATAAAGATTTGAGTTCATTTCATGCGATTATATTGAAGATGTTGGAAGTTAGTTGACTAGTAGTTAATGATTAGTTGTGGTTGACAGTTAGTTGTCATTATGGTTG
>JAOTQR010000086.1:2433600-2449657 GCA_025774065.1 Solanum ossicruentum
GTTGACAGTTAGTTGTCATTATGGTTGACAATTAGTTGTGATTCAATTAGTTAAGAATAGTTAGAGATAATTCCATAAGGTGCAAATACATGGTAAGAAATGTAGAAGTGCATATGTGTGTATATATATGTGTGTTGTTGAAAGAATGTAATAAAAGAAGAAGATCAGAAATTTCCCAAAGTCCTCTTACATTTCTTCTTCTCTTCTTCATCTACACTTCCCTTCCTCCACGAAATCCCCAAATCGTTTACAGATTAGTACAGACATTACGTCATAGTCATGCTTGATGACTGAATATGTTTAGTTTTAACAAGGACAATATAGATGTGTATTTTTCAAAAACTACTTAAATAAGAGAATATTGTATAAGAGAATATAACTTTGTTTTTCATTTTTATTCCCTTTCAAATGGTTGATTTAGAAGCAAATATAGATTCAATAAGTCTTAGTAGTTATGTACTGAAATGAATTGGTGGAAGAAATATTATAACAAAGAAATACGATTTTCGCATAGATTTGAGCGGGTAATAAAAAGGAAAATTCTTATAAATAGCTTTGGCTTAAAACTTAATATGGTCAAATAGTTATATCTTACATAATTACAGCATAACCTATGTGTCCCAAAGAGGAGAAGAGAGGTGAGCGAGATGACAGAGGGAGGAGAGATGCAAATTATATATATATATTTGTCAAATTGTATGTGTATCTGTCAAATAATTGTATCTGTGTAATTAATACACATAGGTATGTGTATATCTGGCTAGTGAGATTGGGAGAGGGAGGAGAGAGGCAAGCGAGAGAGGGCAGAGAGTGGAAAGAGGCGAATTGTATATGTATATCTGTCAAAATAATTGTATATAACAGCTGGTATACATATATAATTGTATATCTGATAACAAATTGCAGCGAGGGAGGAGAGAGACGAGAGAGAGAAAGAGAGGAGAGCGAAAATAGCAACAAAACCTTAACTATAACAACAAATTGTAATTTTTTCAAACTATAATTATATAATATGAACCAATATATTTATGTTCTGTTGAAAAACATATGTTTAGTATAAATATAAATTTCTTTTATTCCTATGTATATTTAGTTCGAATTGTGACTTCTTGATCATATTTAATTTACAGCTACAACGAATGCCATTCATTTCAACTTACCGCATTTATTGTTTCCCCATTTTATAACATCCTTTGACTTCTTCTTCTTTTTTCACAACAAAAAATTCAAAAGTTAGTTAGAAAAACAGTTAACAATTACCTCAAATTATTATTTGGTTATCCATTTTTCCCGCTAAAATTGTGTTCCTATGATATTGTTACATATATATATGTTTATTTACTATTATTTACTATCATTATATTCCCAAACTCTGGGAACTCACCTGCAGTAAAAAAAACAAATAAGCTACCAGACCTTGGGTTCACCCAGGCTGCAAGTGGTAGCGGAAAAAACATACAAACAAAAAATCAAAAAAATAAAAAGAAGAAATTTAACAAAAAATATTTCTGCTACCATAAATGATGGAGTCTATTAGTTATAATAATAAACATAATAATAACATTTTTCTGTTTTCCCTTTTATGTTTTTCTACTTTAATCCCAAAGTTGTATGCCAATATTGCTGATTTTGACCCTTATTTGGAAAAAAGAGCTGAAGAAGCCCTTAAGTCTTCTCTTTCTGCTTATAATGAACATCCTGAGGATTTAACTCAAAATTTCTACAGAGAAATTGGAGAGTAAGTGCTTGTATAACTTTTTTTATCTTATCATCAAAAGGACGTAGTGCACTGGATAGGGATGCTTCTGGTTAGGTCTTAGGTTCGAGCCTCGCATGTTGTGAGGATGCACTTCCCCCAAATGAGAAGGACGTATGACACTGGATAGGGCTGCTTCTAGTTAGGTCTTAGGTTTGAGCCCCACATGTGGTGAGGGAGCACTCCCCCAGAATGAGACTCTATGCACCATGAATATGAATTAGTCAAATAAAGAAATGAATCTCGTGCCTAATTCAATTTGAAAAACTAGCTAATAAGGGAGGAATTGTCCAAGACCAAATAAGGTGACCGATCATTCATCCATAACCGATGTGGGAGAATTGTATGATTCAACTTTATGGGAAATTATTCAAGAAGTTATGTAGGGACATTTTAAATTGTTGACCAGAGCGACCACTCTGCATAGATTAGGCATACACGCGTTAGGGCTTCTCGTTTACATCGATTAGTTTGTAGGGACCAAAGGTAGATCAAAAGGTCATAGTTTTAACATAAGTTATTGTCTGAACATTGCAGAACACTTTATAATGGCACAAGGAGGCATCTGAAGGAAGAATCCAAGAAAGTTAAGGTTGAAAAGGATGATGATGAACATGAAGATAGTTGCATAGCATACAATCCTATTGACAAATGTTGGAGATGTGACAAAAACTGGGCAAATAACAGGAAGGCAATAGCAGATTGTGCTAGGGGATTTGGTCATGGTACAACTGGTGGTAAAGATGGTAGATTTTATGTTGTAACCGATTCCTCGGATGACAATGTGGAGGATCCTGTTCCTGGGACCCTACGTCATGCTGTCATCCAAGAGGAGCCATTGTGGATCATCTTCGAGAAATCGATGATTATCAAGTTGAAACAAGAACTGATGATCAACAGTGATAAGACAATAGATGGCAGAGGAGTCTCTGTTCATATTGCATATGGAGCTGGACTAACCTTACAATTTGTGCACAATGTGATTATCCACAACATTAGAGTTCACCATATCCTTTCTATGTCTGGTGGTATGATCAGAGATAGTACTCACCATATCGGTCTTAGAACAGCGAGTGATGGCGATGCTATTTCCATTTTTGGTGCCAACCGTATCTGGATTGATCATTGTACTTTAACCAAGGGTGCTGATGGCCTCATCGATGCAATCATGGCTTCCACTGCCATCACCATTTCTAACTGCAAATTCAACCATCATAACGACGTAAGTTTTTCTCTTAATTTAAGGGGCTGTCGATGTATTCAGGTAAATAACAATAACTAACTATTCAGGTTATGCTTTTGGGAGCGACCGATGCTTTCCCTCAAGATAAAATCATGCAAGTGACAGTTGCATTCAATAGGTTTGGAAAGGGATGTATCCAGAGGATGCCAAGGTGCAGGTGGGGATTCTTCCATGTTGTCAACAATGACTACGCCAGATGGGAAATGTATGCAATTGGTGGCACAGCTAATCCCACCATTATTAGCCAGGGTAACCGCTTCAAGGCTGCCGATAATCCAAACACTAAAGAGGTATGCTCAACATTCCAATCACATTTTCTTTTAGAAAGGTGGTTTCCGCATCTGGACTATTTTACCAAATGCCAGCTATCTCTGATCAACACATATAGCAGATAGTGTGTGTGTGTATATATGCCTACCAAGGCTTAAGCATATGTGACGAAATCACCTCGCTTGTTCAATAACATTTTCTTTTATAAAGGTGGTGTATGTGGGTCAACATGCACCCACTTGGTACTCCCACTTAGAACATATACCAGATAGTGTATATATATATGCCTACCAAGTATTAAGCATATGTGACGAGACCACCTACGGTTTCCAGGAAACAGCCTCTCTACTTCTAGGAGGTAGTGGTAAGGTCTGCGTACATTCTACCCTCACTTGTGGGATTTCACTGGGTATGTTGTTGTTGACGAGACTACCTAACTTTCTTCTTCAATCACAATTTATTTTATAAAGGTGGTATCTGTATTGCACCTACCTGGACTATTTCACGAAATGCCTGCTACCTCCAATCAACAAATATACCAGATAGTAACCAAGTGTTAAGCATATCTGACGAGACTACCTAACTTTCCTGTTCAATCACATTTTCTTTTATAAAGGTTGTATTTGGGGGTCAATTTGCAGCCATCTGGACTGTTTCACCAAATTCCTGCTACTTCCAATCAGCAAATATATCATATAGTATATATATGCCTACCAAGACTAAAGCATATGTGTCGAGACTACTTGACTTTCTTGTTCAATCACATTTCCTTTTATAAAGGTGGTGTCTGGGGGTCAACTTGCAACTGCCTGGACTATTTCACCAAATACTTGTTACCTCCAATCAATATATATGCCTACCAAGACTTAAGCATATGTGCCGAGACTAGACTTTCTTGTTCAATCACATTTCCTTTTATAAAGGTGGTGTCTGGGGGTCAACTTGCAACCGCCTGGACTATTTCACCAAATACTTGTTACCTCCAATCAATATATATGCCTACCAAGACTTAAGCATATGTGCCGAGACTAGACTTTCTTGTTCAATCACATTTCCTTTTACAAAGGTGGTATATGCAGGCAACTTGCACACACCTGGACTATGTCACCAAATACCTGCTACTCCCACTTAGCACATACACTACATAGTATGCACATGCTCACCAAGGCTTAAGCATATGTGACGAGATCACCTAACTTTCTTGTTCAATCTCATTCCTTTTATGAAGGTGGTGTCTGTGGGTCAACTTGCACCCACTTAGGCTACTTCACCAAATACGTGCTACTTCCACTTAGCAGATACACCAGATAGCATATATACGCCTACCAAGACTTAAGCATATGTGACGAGACCACTTCACTTTCTTGTTCAATCATGTTCTCTTTTATAAAGATGGTGTTTGTGAGTCAACTTGCATCCACCTGAACTATTTCATCAAATACCTGCTACCACCAATCATCACAGATACGACATATGTGACGAGATTACCTTTCTTTCTTGTTCAATCACATTTTTTGATATTTAAATTGTAGCATAAGGCCAACATAAACACACTTAGAACAACCGCCCTATTGCATTGTCAATTGCTAACATAAAGTATGCTAAAATGAAGGTGACAAACCGGAATGGTGCCCCAGAAGCGCTGTGGAGAAACTGGCAATGGAGATCTGAGGGTGATTTGTTCAAGAATGGAGCCTTCTTTAGGGAGTCTGGACCAGAAATCAAGAGAACTCCATTCACAGAACATACCAGCATCCAGTTTGAGCCTGCTAAATTTGTAGGCAGACTCACCCGCAAGGCCGGTGTAATCAAGTGTAAGATTGGAAAAGAATGCTAGCCAATTTATATGTACAAAACAATAACAATTATAATATATAAAACATATTGTACATTTCATTTTTGGGGTTGACATGAAGCCGAACATTTGTTTTTCTGGGGTTGTTTTACAGTAAGAGGAGGAGGAAATGGCTGAGACATCAAATTGTTTCCTCTGTTTTTTTCCTACTTGTTTTGTCTTTTTTCTTTTTCCTGGCTGGTTCACTCTATTGGGGAAACAGTGAGGAGGGGGAGAAAAGGAAAAAAGTGGGTTCTGTAGAGCTCAAGTTTATTTTTTGTACACAAGTTTTGATTTATGAGGTACTTGTGGGATTCCACTGGTATGTTGTTGTTGTAATTGTTAATAAATGTAAATTTCCCTGTTTGATTTTCAATATAGGCTACATGTCCCCCCAAGAGTGAAATTTATTATAATACAACCTATTCTATTACTTAGTACTCCCTCCATTTCGTTCGTTTGTCTCATTTTGACATAGCACGGAGTTCAAGTAAAAAAAACTTTTGAATCTTGTGGCCCTAAACATATCATGTGGAAAATAAGAGGGAAAAGGATATTCTTTTTCAAACGGAATAAGAAGGAAAGTAAGACAAACAGATTGAAACGAAGGGATTTCTCATGCAACAATTACTCATGATATTTGTCACAGTTTTATATTGAAGATAGATTTTTCCATAACCTTATAGCAAATTGATTGAAAGATTTCAACCAAACAAACATTTACAACGAAGAACTATCAGAATTGAATGGGAGATTGATCACATGTACAACCAAAGAAGAAGAAAAACCAGAATATTGCAGTAAATGAGATATGAGAACAAAGTCAAAACATCAGGGATTTCCTTACAAAGAACTATCTGCTTTTGGAGTTGTTTTTATGAAGACATGTCCTGGCATTGTGCCCTTTGCCTAAGCACACACTGCAACTATAAGCTCTCTTTACTTGAGTCTTGATAGTTGCAACAACTTTAGTGTCGAATTCATTCTTTTGGTGGCATGTCCTCCTATTATGGCCACTTCTTTGACATATGCTGCAATGATGGTTAACCTTAACCTTCTTTTTTTGTACAATTAAGCTCAACTTTAAGCAGGTTCTTCTATTATGACCCTTTGTTCCACATAATCCACATCTATAATGTCTATCCATATTGTCTTGAATTTCTGGACAGTAGTTACTCCTATGCCCTTCCCGTCCACAATTTCTACAGTAAAACTTTACCCCTGCAATTGGAAAATGCCAGTAAGATGTAGCGCCAGAGTATCAAGAATAAGGTGCATCATATATGCTACAAATCCCAAATAGTGAACTCAACTTATTGTGACAATTAAATGAAGGGAAATAAGAATAAAATCTTTCCATTGTTTTTTCTTTCTTTTTCTCTATACCTTCCTGTTACGTCCTGTGTATAAACAAGCATAGCGACCATGATGTAGCTCAAGAAGAACATAATCTAGCTTGCACGTATAGTTTGTTGTGTTGTACATTTGTATTAATGCGATAGCCAGGAATCCCAAAATGGTTTACACTAATCATTTTCTATAGTGCAACAGTTCAAGACCTTTAAAGAAGCATGCAACGAGTGGCACTTGACATTTTCGTTACAGCTATGATATATCCAAAGAAGAAAGCAACAAGCATCATTAATTTAAGTGTCACATGAGCAAAAACTTTATAGACCTTTCATGGCTATACTTCTCTTGCGACGGTTATCTGGATCGCGGAAGTAATTTTTCATGGATTCTGAGGCTCGTTTTCTAGCTGCAGGTGTCCCCTTTGCTTTCTGCATAACAAGTATCATGTCAAATTAAAACTTTAAGGTTTTGATGAAGCAATGTTGAGAAAATACTCTCCCCTTTCTATCTCATATATTCCAATCATTATGGAGATCTGTGATTATATTAGTCTTTCTTCATGATTGACAACTTTTAACAGTGGTTTTTTAAGATCTGCATACTTCTCTTGTAGGAAAAGTTAGACTAACAACCTCTGTAGTGACTAATAATGAGTTCATGCCCAAACAAAATGAAATTCTTTCTCTGGCTCTGCAGGCATAATAGACTACCAACTAGACATCTACTAAATACACGAGGGGTAGAAATTGATCCACTATGCCATTATTGTGATGCCCCTGAAACCTGTAGGCATATCTTCTTAGAGTGTAAAAAAGTAAGAGCTCACTAGCTCAGCTAGGTATGATTCAGGGCATAGACATTATTCGTAGAGATGGCTCCAACAATTGGCTGGAGCAAATCGCAAAGCTGCATACCACCTTCAGGGGGAAGCTCCAATGGAAGGATGCTTTTCCCTTTTACCTTTGGAACATCTGGATAGCAAGAAATGACTCCCTGTATAAGGACAAGGATAGACCAATTCTAACCTCCCTGCCTTACACTACAGCCATGGAATACGTAGCATTAGCAGGGCAGTGCGAAACTAAGAGGAGAAAACAGATCGAATACTTTAAATGGGAACCCCCTAATCATGGCTTCAAGCTCAACACAGATGGAGCTTATACAAATGGCTCACATATGGGAGGTATAGGTGGTATCATTAGGAATACAGAAGGAGAATGGTTAGTAGGGTATATGGGGAACATCCTTGCAAATGATAATATTGAGGCTGAGTTGATAGCACTGGTTCAGGGATTAAAACTCGCTCACCAACACTATTTGACCCCACTAGAAATTAAGACGGACTGCCATATCACACTGGACATTTTGAAGTTGACAAATCATACTAAATATTGGAATGTTATTCTGATTGCAGGGATCTTCTACACACCCTGGGGAACCCCCCAATTAATCATGTTTATCGAGAAGCAAACAACGTTGCAGATGCACTTGCTAAGGAGGGGGCAAAATTGTACAGCCTGGATCAGATCACTACCTGGACAGTTCCACCTTTTTTTGTTCGAGAACATCTCGATGCAGACAAACATGGAACTCTTTTTGGAAGACTAACTTTCAAACAGGCACCCGATAATAGACAGGGCCCTGTAGTTCAAAATATATGTAAATCAGTTTTAACTCCCCCCCACCCCCCCACCCCCCATAGACTCTATGTGCAGTACCAATGCTCTGCAACTGATTTGTACTACTGAATATTAATGCTTAATATAATTTTACCTTTGATTACCAAAAAAAAAAATAATGAGTTCACAAAACTTGGAACGCTCCATGAGCTTATGGATTAGAGCAATATATTTAAGTTAATGGTCAAAAAGACACCTGAACTATCACTACTTCATGAGTTCATACATCAACTATCAGTTGTTCTCGTGTCCAAATTAAACAATCACTATCTATCTCTTTTCCGTACGTGAACTATCACCATAACCAACACCTTGAAGCTGACTAGGCCAACTATCAATATTCCCTCTTTCTACCTAAGCTATTGTCATCTACTCAACTAGGTGTGGTTTAATGCATAGATGGTGATAGTCCATGTAAGAAAATGAAACAATTGATAGTTGGGGAAACTCGCAAGAAAAGGTCATAGTTGAGGTGATTTTTTTGATCATTATCTCTATATATTAAGCTAAAGTTACACATAATTAGATGCCAATCATTCAGATTTGAAGTTGACAAGTCAAACCTTAATAGCAGCTACTCTTTGTGCATGAAGCATGGGATCGCCATGGATAATCTTCATCCTCTTACTAAATAATCCAGTCTTGGCATTTAGGCTCTGCAATCATCCAACTAAACAAAAAAGATTATATTCAAGAATTGGCAAATCCGTCAGAAGTTAAAGATCTCACATAAGGATCCAAAGAATCATCCAAATGAATGGTTCACTACATTGTCCAAGCAATAATGGTGAAATCGAAACATCAAAACAAGAAAACCAAGTCAGAAAACTTTGATTGAAGAGAGTGCTAACAGAAAAATGAATACTAACTTTTAGTGATCTGCTGATCTTCAAATTGACTTCTGTGTTGGGAGATTGGTAGACTCGCTTAGTTTTTCTCTTCGCATCGAGCTTTATGTCTAAGTTGTCCACTTCATCGTCTTCCTTTACTTTTAAAGGGGAACTGAAAATGATTATGTAGGCTTCTTATATAGCAAAGTTAACTAAGTTCCCAGAGAAATATTGCTTTGCTAATATAAATAGGAAGAAAGAATGATTATAACACAAGATGTCTAGTGCAGAAATAAAACAATGATTATTTAACTACTTCGACTACATAAAACAGAATGTCATACTTAAGTCAAATGTGGCGATGCATACATGTTGGTATATATTGAGAGTAACACAATGATGAAAACTTGATTATAGAGCAAACATATGTACCGGATGTAATAAACAATAACGTTACAGTTAGAACAAATGGCTTTGGCAAAATGGATTCTGATTGAAAATTGGGACAGGACTGTTACCTAGATCGAGCTTTCTCCCAAGGCCTTTCATCAATGGACTCTTCCCAAATGACACAATCTCCACCACACTGATGACAAGTTATCATACCCTGCCGTACATGCAACTTTATACTAAGGAAAAAACTCTCATACAAATGAACAGCACATAGATATTCCAACTTACACTTCAAATGTATATAAAGGTCATTTTATATCTCAATATACATGATCTACAAAAGCAGTTACCTTTCCGTTACACAACGGACAATCTAAGTTGGATCTCTCTATTCCACATTCGGTACATGGAGTGTATCCCCTTCCTCTGCAACTTGGACAAGGCAATTCTCTTATATACTGACCATTTGGGCCAAACCATGACCTTGGACTTGACGCACTAGAAATGGCCTTTCTGGAAAATGATTAAAACACAGTTCATAGATATGCTGATAAAAGATGTATAGTTAACTTAATCAAGAGATGATTGCAAGTAAATACGCCGTCATGAGGATGGGGTAGAGAGTTTGTCCTTCAATCATCAAAATATCCAATTTATCTTCGACGATTAACTATATCTTAATGTAGGAGTGGAAAACCACTAGACTATAAAGAAATGAAATGAAACATCGTTTGTGTTGGAAATAACTATTGGCTTGAGTTAACCCATTAACTTGTCCTCTTCCTAGACCCTAACACTTAGCATCTAAATACACTATAATGAGTGTTGGAAAAATAATTTTTCATATTAATACGATAGCTAGGCTGTGGACAAAGGAAGTTCATCCTCTTTGTGAGGATTACCGACGACCAGTGACACGAGTTGTAGTTGCTGCGGATTCGCTTCCACTGTGGAGAAATCCGTAAGTCTTCTAAACAAGTATTATCGATACAAATACTATGGTTTTTGAATAGTTATCACTGTCTTATTAGCAAGAGAAGAAATTTAAAAAAAAAAAAAACATTGTTGTTTCAAGGAGCTAATTCCAGTACTCAAATTTATGATTCGAATCACAAATGGTTATTAGCAAACTTCACAAAGAACACAAATAGAAACTCTAATGCAGCAACAAAGCATAGTTCATGATTTAATAAAAGCAATTAAACAGAAACCGAAGAAGAAAGCTAAAACCTTGGCTGCAAATCAGCAGCAAGTCCAAAGAGCTCCTCTGAAGGATCATACACAGCCTATCAATAGAACATGTTAATGTAAGCTCTCTTATTATAATGTGTTTCAAGAACAACAACAACAATATACCCAGTGGAATCCCACAAGTGGGCTTGAGGGTAAAATGTACACAGACCTTACCACTACCTTCCTTTGAGAGGTTGTTTTCTGGGAGCCCTCGTCTCAAAAAAAACGTGTTTCAAGAAACAATATATTCAAGATAATACTTAAAGTTTACTTACTACACTAAAGTCACAATTAGTTTTTGTGGAACTTACTCACTATAACAATTAGTAGGGTGTGTTTGGTATTACGGAAAATGTTTTTTGATTTCTTACTTATTTTCTAGCGTTGGGTAAGTAAGCAAGAAAATATTATCTGAAGATCATTTATATGTTATCTAACAAAACACTAATGGAGGCGGAATGAAATAGAGAGTGAGGGTGTGGGGTGGTAGGGATGGGATGGGATGGGATGGCTAGGGATGGGGGCTAGGGGAAATGTGTGGGTAGGGAGGAGACAATAAACTTGATATTCCACTTATGCAATTTGTTTTTCCAACTTTCATTAGAAAAGTCATTTTCTTAATCTTTAAGCAAATTGTTTTCCAAACATTGTCTTTCCTTGCTTTGACCAACCAAACATGAAACATTGAAAGCATTTCCTGGTCTCATTACCAAACACACTCCAAGTTAAGTCAAAACTTTGGTCCTTGATAGTCACTAAACTTCACCATTAAGTAAAGCAACAACATTTAACCTACTATAGATTTGTGATTATACTGACACTAAGCTAGTGTTTGCTCATGCGTTTTACTTGGGACGGAGCTACATTCACCCAACGGTGGCCAAATGAACACACTTCATCAGAAATCTTTTCAAATATATAGGTTAAATATAGGTGAAGAACACCCTTGGTTTTACTCATATTCTAAAAGTACGAGCACAATAAAAATACTGGTTCCGCCACTGGTAAAGTTTTGCATTAGACTAAACCACTTTTGGGAACTTGAAAAGCTCATCTTCAGAATCTACCAAAAACTAGTCATTTTTACATCCAAACAACGGTTTCAAATATTTTTTGAGGTAAAGAAACAGCACATTCTGTACATGTAAAAACATAAAAGACCAAAAAAAAGAGAGGAAAACCCCCCAATACCTGAGTTTTCTTGATTGGTGAGAGAGAGTCATCATAAGTGAAAGAAGAGAAAATAGGTAAATAAAAGAAGTTAAGTTTATTCTTTGGAGGTGGCAATATCCAATAGTGCAAATTCTTGTTACAATATCTCCATTGAGGTAACATTGATGACCATAGTGATGATGATGACATTGTTACACAAAGATTTTCTTGAAATTAGAAGTCCAAAGGAGGGGAAGCTTAAAATGAACTATTTTTTTTTTTGGTTGATGTTTTTGTGGATGAAGAGCAGACAGCAAGATTTCATTTTTTTTTTCTTTTTATCCTCTATTATTTGTACCAATTTTTAGTTTTATTTTTGTGGATAATGGAGAAAAAAATTTAACAAAAATGGTCCCTTACATTGGAGGTATGATCAAAGTAATCCATTAAATATCAATATGGGTTATGATGCACTGGTGATTTCGAGTTCGAGACCTGCGAATGAAAAAAATTCTGTTGGAAGCGTCCATCCAAAATAGATCATGCAATGCGTGATCTGAATTTACTCGAGATTCCAGACACTAAGTGAAAAAATTAAAAAAAAAAAGTAATCCATTAAATATAATTTTATGTAGTTTTGATTCTTTAAATCTGCTCAAGTAATCATTTTTGTCTTTTTGGTCTCAGTCAAATATTTAATAGATTCTAATTGTTGATTTAGTGATCAAATGTTTAATAAACAGGATTTAATATGAACTCACATTTACTGGTACAATTTTTGTGGTTTATGTTATTCTTGATTTTTTTTAGAGTTTTATGCGGTTTTAATTTGAGATATAGTTCTAATATATTTATTTATTTATTTTAGTATTGTATTATATGAGATTTGGTGAAATTATTAGATTTAGTTATTGACGCATACAATGTAAATAAATAATAATATGGGATATTTTTTATTAATTTATTATTAAATTAATGAAATTCTATCGAAACATTCAACTCTAAAGCAGAATATCATTTACTCATAAAAATATGAGAAATATGATCAATCAGTTTTTTTACCTATAAGAAATATGAACAAATGAAATTATCCATTTTGTATTGATCTCTTCTCGATTTACTTATATTTAACTCAATTTGTTCATTTATCATCGTTGATCACATGAACAATGTTCATACTTAAAACTTCTTTTTATTATTTTAGGGTGAGTTCTTAAAGTCTTTTATATTTATATAAGAAGGGACAGTTGAGCTACTTTAGCTGTCTCCTTCATCATTACTATTTTGTTTTTCTTAATTGCTCAAGCAGGCAGCAGGTTGATGTGTCTGCTTGAATAGCTTGAGGATATATATGTAATTTCATGCAGTAGTTAAGCTGATTCAACTGCCTGCTTGACGTGTCTGCTTGAGCAGTTTGACGGTATATCTATAATTTCTCGATGATTATTTCGTTTTAATTTATGTGTCTTAATATTAGCGAATTTAATAATTAGTAATTTAAAATAATTTTAAAAAATATGTTAGGTAAGAGCATAAAAAATATCACAAAATTGTGATGATTTAGGACTTGGAATGTTTTAAAAATAAATAAAAAGTTATAAATCACAAGATATAAAAAATCTTGACTTTCGAAATTTTAGCAGTGTCGCATAAATTGAGACAAGAGAAGTAAAATAAAATGTTCTATAGGTTTCAGTAATTAATAACTTAAAAATTTTTAAAAATATAAAAAAAACCTATTAATATCACATAAATCGAGATTAAACATAATGGGAAAACTAAATTTGTACCCGTTTAAAACAAACTATTTATATTCATATACCTCTTTACATTTTGTACCCCCATACTATTAAAATTTTGCCCCCCTTAATATTAAAATTCACGCACTGACGTTGGCACTACTTGTATGATATACCAATAGGGTATACATATATCAACAAGGTATCATAGATGATTAAGATTAATCCTATACGATACCGATATGCTATAATATACTGACAGAGTATATAACGAATATATTTTCTACTAATTTAAAATTTAATGATTATTTATTTGTTTCTTAAAAAAATCCTATATACTAATTGGGTAAATATACCGTCAGAGTGTCACAAAGGAAAGAGCTTATTCTATATGATATCGCTATGAGACATATATACCGTCAGAGTAGATTTTATAGTATTTATGTCGATGTCAGCACGCGAAATAAAAAAGGGGTAAGTGGGTAGAAAGATAAATAGTTTGAATAATTGGTTCATTAAGGGTAAAATAGTTTAGATTGGGTCTATTAAGGGTAAATAATTTTAAATTAGGTTTATTTTTATGGAAAAAATAAGTTTATGCCCCTTTAAAGCAAATTATTTACATTTTATATCCTCATACTATTAAAATTCACCCTCTAATATTAAAATTCGCGTGCTGACATCAACACCCACCTTGTATGATATACCAATAAGGTATATATATATCAACAGGGTATCACAGATGATTAATCTCAGTCCTATATGATACCGATATGGTATCAAGATGCCGATAGAGTATCACAAAGAATATATTTTCTACTAATTTAAAATTTAATAAATAAGTTTGTAACTTTAATAATTTTCTCATAATTATTTTAATTATTTAAAAATGAACTCAAAATTATATGATACCGATTGTATGTCAATATACCGATGGAGTATCACAAGAATATATTTTCTACTAATTCAGAGCTTAATAAATAATTTTATAACTTTAATAATTTTTTAATCCTATACGATATCGACATGGTATAAATATATCGACGAAGTATCACAACGAATATATTTTATACTAATTTAGAGTTTAATATTTTTTATTTGTTTTCTAGTTATTTCTAAAAAAAACACATAATCCTATGTGATAACGATTGGGTATTAATATACCGATAAAGTATCATAGAAGATTGGCTCATTCAATATGATACTGGTATGGTATATATATATATATACTATCAGAGTATATTTCATAATATTTATGTACAATGTCAGCATGATGTCAGGCGTGAAATTGAAAAAAGTTAATTGAGTTTAAAGCTAAATAATTTGGGTCATGAGTTCATTAAGGGTAAATAATTTGGATTAAATCTATTAAGGATAAATAATTTTAAATTTTATCTGTGTACTTTTTTATTATAATATACAAATGACTTAGTTCAATTTCCATATTTATGAGAATCAATAATTTAATTTATTGGAAGTTAAATTTAATTTATTTTCTCTAAACACATTTCCCTCAAAATGTGCTTTGCTTAAACACCAGCAGGTAATAGAAAACTCTTGAGAGCTTAGCTTGGTCCAAGAACAAGCCATTTCCAAATTTCACTTTCCATTCTTGGATTCTGCAAATTCCCTGTAAAAAAGATTGAATCTTTGATACCCCTTTGCCAAAAAAACTCTTGTAGCCATGTCAACTTTCTCTCTTTCTCCTTCCCCAACTGTAAGTTTTAAGCTAAACCTCCAAAACCCTACTAAAACCTCCCCTTATCATTATCAACCTCTCTCTTTTTCCTCTTCCATTAGTATAACAAAAAGCTTTCATGCTTTACCCCACACAGCAGCTTTGCCCAGAAAACTTTCTTTAACATGCCGCCATTCAGATTATTTTGAACCCCAACAGCAACAGCAACAGCAACAGCAACAGCCACAGGGTAAGCTTTGTTAAGTTCTTGAAAATGGGGTTTCTTTTTTTTGGTTAATGGTTGTGCTTATAGTTTAGTATCTCACAGCTGCTATACTTGGATTGTTTCTTCTGAGTGTTGGTTCTTTTTTTAATTTTTATTGTTTTATTAACCAGTTGAGCTAAAATTTGTAGCTATTAATGTGGATTGGTTTTGGGTGCCAGAGGTTTAAATGACTTCTCCTGCAATGTGGGTTACTGGATTAGTGTTGATAAATTTTCCCTAATTGCTTCATTTGTTAAATTGGAAATAGCAACTTTTTGGTTGATTTGTAGTGGTACATTATGGTTGCAGTCTATTTATGTGTTAGTGTTCCATTTTGGTTGGGTAATGGACCGGTGGTTTGCTCATGTGGAAATTGGGCAATCCTTCCTTCGTGAGCTAGCTTTTGGGATTGAGTTAAGCTCAAGTGGCATATCTTTACAATGTGTACATTTATTTTGGTCATCTGTTAACATAATCCGTATGGAGAGCAGTTGCTTTGGTTGAACCTGTTGTTTTTCTGTCTTCCCAAAAAACGTTAGAGACAGGAATAATAATGAAAAAAAAAATTTATATATATCTATATAAGAACAAAAATCGAGCCCACTGAATGCACAGTGTGTCCTTAAGGAAAT
>JAOTQR010000086.1:2449757-2463182 GCA_025774065.1 Solanum ossicruentum
ATTAATCCGGGAAAGAAAGCGGATTCCGGCTTTTCATCCCACCATTTCCCATTCACCAATATCAAAACCCAACAGAACCCACTGTGAATGTCTTGATATGCTCGGTCTGTGAGGTACTGTAGATTTGGTTTTATGAAGTGGTTGAAATGGAAAAGGAAAGGAGTACTTTTTCGTTTCTTCAAATTCTTGTTATCGACAAAAGTATCAGAAAATTTTCCCACTTTTTAGTGTTTTGTCTGAAAAAAGAAAAAATTTAAGGTTTTTGTCTGCCTAAACCTTGTGTTTTTCCTTTCTAGTTTCTGGTATATTGTTCTTAGAACACAAATAAGAGCAGTCTTGGTATATTGATTTAAATAGTAATTACTTTTCTTGGTCAATTTGTATCATTTTTAGCCGTTTTTAATGGTATGGAAGAAGTAAAAATGTCCTTGGTTTTCTAGGGGCATCTACGCCTAAGGTTTTTGTTGGATACTCAATATACAAAGGGAAGGCAGCTCTCACTGTGGAGCCTCGGTCTCCAGAGTTCTCACCTTTAGATGTATGCTTCCTCATGTGTTTTGTTTGTTGCTCTTCTGTTTAATCTGTATTAGTCATTGAGGAAATTGTAATTTGATGCTACTTTGGTGGTTCTAAATTATGGAACAGTCAGGGGCCTTCAAGCTTTCAAGAGAGGGTATGGTGATGCTTCAGTTTGCACCCGCTGCTGGTGTTCGTCAATATGATTGGAGTAGAAAACAGGTAATCATTACCTTTAGTTCCTCTCTTTGACCCATCGTCAAATACATTTTACATGTGCTTCTCTTACACATGAAATGCAATGAGAAAAGGCTATGTTAAAAATAATTAGATAGTAGATATGCAGTAGTAATTTGTTGTAGACGTGTACGTGGCACTTTTAGCTAACATGGTGAGTGTGCCATGTAGTCAGGCCATAATTTCTGCTCTCCCTGTGTTGATTTTGAAGTTCCTTTCTCAGTATTTGTGTTTTTTCAGGTCTTCTCGCTGTCTGTAACTGAAATTGGATCTATTATCAGCCTTGGGGCAAAAGATTCATGTGAGTTTTTCCATGATCCAAACAAAGGAAGAAGGTAAACCTACATCTTTTTGCATGGTCATAAAACCTAGACCTGCTGTTCGACAATTAGCTCCAGTTACCATCTATTGAATGTCCTGGATATATTTGTTGATCTTAATGTATTTGTAGGCATAAACGTACACTATTTTATAGATTACTTTCATGGAGATCAATGTATCTAATTGTTAGGGATCCTCTGTGTTGGGAACTAATTGATACGCATTCTATCTGTTGAGAATTAGTATGTATTACCATCAGTTATAAGTTCTAAAAAGGCGTTTTATGTGTGCTTTACAGTGATGAAGGTAGAGTCAGGAAAGTGTTGAAGGTTGAGCCACTTCCAGATGGTTCTGGCCACTTTTTTAATCTCAGTAATTCCCTTCATCCGTCATTCTATTACAGTGAAAATCGGACATTTATTTCTAAACTGTAGAACATGACTTGTTTGCCTTGCATCCTAAATGAATGCAGGTGTTCAGAACAAGCTTATAAATTTGGACGAAAACATTTACATCCCAGTTTCAAAGGCAGAGTTTGCAGTTCTTGTCTCAGCTTTCAATGTAAGATGAAGCTGGTGTCCTGTTTCTTTCTTGATATATAGTCTTTGTTTTCTCACCCATGTTGTATACAATTAATGCTAAAGAGTGAATTTTGCCAAAGTTCATGCACACGCATAACTAGCTATTTATACAGTGTATAGGTCCAGTCCCTTTGATACTTGCTCAACTTCCCTAATCAGGAGAAGATGTCAAGTTGAGACCGCAAATATTGATAGCCCCATAACATGCTGTTGACACGGATGGGAAAGGATAAAGAAATGAGATTTGAGGCAGCTAGTGAAAGCTTAAAACCTGGCTTTCCTAGTTGAGTCTCTTAGAATTTTCCTAACTTAGGAAATTGCTTGTGTTTTTTAGCCACCCCTGGACCTTGCCGGTGGCTGGAATCCATCATGGTGTGTCTTCTGCTTTGTTGTGAAAACCTGGGAATTTTTGTGACGAGGTTTTTCTCCTTTACTTTCTTGCATTGTGAAATAAAAACGTGCGGTGGAAGCTAAATCTTGTTTTTCAAGAAGTGCCTCATGTTGTACTACAAGCTAAAGCGAACCTATCTACAATGTATCAAGTATAAATCAGGGCATATTTATCTTTTCTAACATCCCTTTGAGATTGTTGTTGGTGTAGTCATTTAACAGTGGTTCTTTCTAATTGATGCATATTCTTGCGTTTCTTTCTTGCTATGTTACCTCTTCTAACATGTTTTCTGCTGAATTTGTGCAGTTTGTTGTGCCATACCTTTTAGGTTGGCACACTGCCGCAAATTCCTTCAAGCCTGAAGACGCCAGTCGCTCAAACAATGCTAATCCACGATCTGGTACTGAACTTGAATGGAATCGATAGCTCGGGTGAGCTAGAGCATGTTGCCTGTACTATGATTGCAGGGGAAGATGTTCTTTTGGCCATGGATCGACATTTTGTATGAATCCTCTTTGACTTGCTCCCTCCAGTGATTTGACAAGTAGTTCTAATCGGCAGCAATGGTAGTATTAACTCTTTTCTGGTAATGCTGATTTGATGTAAGCTGTGTGGTGTGTATTATGTAGCCCATATTGGCAGTAGAAACTCATTAACTGATTATCCTGTTGAATGTGAAATCAGTCTAGTTTTTGTGAATGTATTTCAGGATCATATGCTATTCCATGCACATGGTCTTTTTATGTGCATATTGTTCACTTTGTTTCCCTAGGCCATAACTTCAAAGTTTAGCCTTTACAAGGATACAACTTCCAGAAAAAGTGTCTGAAGTTGGCATTGAAAATCAGGCCAAACTTCAGGCAGAAATGTCTTGGGCAAGACCAACTTCAAGCAAAAAAGTGCTTGAAGTCTGCCAAATTTCATATCCAAATTTTTGCAACTTTAGTATATAAGTCAGAAATGGTTCCAAAGTGGATATACTTTCGAAAAAAAGAAAAAAAAACTTTGGCTGTAGTTTAAATACTGGTCCCAAAATTGAGTATTTATATATTTCTCATGAGCAATACGAGGAAATTATATCTATTGACTTTGAAAATGAGTGATCTTGAACTTTTGATCAGTGGTTATCCTACAGGCAAATCTTTAGAGGCCAAAGTTAAAAGTCGTACCCAGGGGATAGAACTTTGAAAGTTTATCCATAGACCAAGCTAGGTCAAAATTTTTAGATTACTCATTCTATCATTTTTGATTTTTTTGTGAATCATTTATATAATGTGGCTAGTGGACTGAATGGTTACAACCTTTAGTCAAATGCTAAAACTTGAAGCCCATTACATGTCTTTGAAATGTTATGGATCTTTACAAAATGCAAAGCCCACACACTAATCTTGTGAATATCAAGAATTTACTTGACCCTTCAGGTGGTTCACTGGTTTGTGTTTGAAAGTTTCATGTTAAAGGTTTCAAGTACGAAACGTTTTGCCAGTGTAAGAAGAGGTTTATCTTCTGGATCGAGCTCGTTTCATTGGCTTGCTTAGTGCAGATTATCTTATTTGATTTGCAAGTTATTGCATAATCAGAGCTTTATCCTATGCGCACCCGAAGGATAGCGACTAGGGTTTTCTCGATCTCTTTAGTTTTTGCATGTGCTTCTCATTTAATAAATATTTGTGCTGTAAAGTTTTGAGAACTTTTTCCTTATTTGATATAATTTGTTAAGTATTTTATTTGCAAGACATAAGTTAGAGAACTTCTCTATCAAAAGTTTAGAGAAGAAGTGGTTTGATAGAGTGCGTAAGAATAATACTAAATAGAGTGTACTAATAATATTTGCATTAGTAATGCATGTATTAATTATGCTTGCATTAATTATGCATAGACTATTTTTATGTGTTGTTTGATTTGATGCATTAAAAATAACATGCATTGCATAAAAAAAATTGAGTTACATATATACCTTCCATAATTATGGTGGAAAAGATTATAAAAATAGTTTGAAGGGTAATTGAGTCTTTAATCATGTTAATCCATGCATTAAAATCATTGCATGAAAACGTGTACCAAGCAAGGTACTACTAATATATCAAGTTAATGCATACGTTATTTTTACTAATACACTCTACTGAACGACCTCTAAGAGATAATTTTGTGAATCTGAAATTGAACTTAACGCCTTGTTGCATTTTTTTGGGGATCTTATTAAGCATAACTTATGAGTTATGAACTTTTTAAGTCATAATATTTCTGTATTAAAACTCTAATCGAAGCTTCTGATTAAAGATAAAATAATAAATATTTACCATTCTACTGCAACTCTCACCTAATATATACGTATATGTCATCCGAAGCTCTACCTCAACGGCTACTTGCTACACCATTGAGAGATTTAATTAACGTATTTAAATCATTATATTAAACCCCTAATAACAGAAAATACATATATAAAACAATAATTGATGATGAAAAGACACCAAATGAATTTTTAACCTTGGGATGAAAGTCAAAAAATGAGAAAAATAATTTGCACACTTCATGTCTTACAACTACTTTACAATTATGAGTTCATAAATTTCTTTTTTAAGTAAAAAATGTATATTTGTTCTTTGTCTGATGTCGATTAAGTATTATTTTCGATATTTTCATCATAACTTCTTTATTACTGTAAATACCTCTTTTAATTTGTTCAATTTGAGCAAGAATCCGTTGTTTAGAATCTATTTATCTGCGTAAGATTAAATTTACATTTTCCTTTTCAGATTCACTTATGAAATTACACTCAGATATGTTATTGTACCATTCAATAGACGTAATTAGACGTGTTTTTTTTAAGGAGTGTGATTTAGTTGAAAGATTAATTAACTATACAAACAATTAACTTATAATATTACAATTAGTTGAAGATCTACTAACTCATTGACCATCACACTTCAAGTCGCATATGTATAATTTATGTCTTTTTCTTTTCCAATGAGGAAAAAGTTAGACTTTTCAATATAACGGATTAAAATTAATCATTTAGGTTTACTTGCCCACCTAAGTAAATAAATAAATAAATATGAAGCAAAATTTTAATTTTATAATAGTTGGATCCATGAGAAAGAATAACATAAGTGAAAATTGCAAATACTTGGTATTTATTTTAGGGAGAATTACTGGACTTAATGTGAAATTATTTATTCAAATTGAGTTTAATTTAAAATACTTATTTTTTTACTCTATTTTTTTTATTTTTATTTCACACATGACATCAATATGACATCAACATGACTGCTATGAGTTAATCCTTTATGATACTCTAGTTGTATATTCATACATAGTGGTATCACATAGGATGAATATAATCCTATATGATACTTTGAAAGTATATTGATACCCCATGGGTATATATAGGATTATGCTCTTTTTTAAAAAGAAAATAATAAGAAACAATTGAACGAAAATTATTAAATTCTAAATTAGTAGAAAATATATTTTTATAATACTTTATCGGTATACTGATACCATATTGACATCATATAGGACTAGAGGTTAATTGTTCATCTATATATTGATATCCTATCGGCACCATGTAGTTTTGGGCTCTCTTTTAAAAAAAATAAAATAACTAAGAGAAAATTATTAACGTGATAAATTTATTTATTAAACTATAAATTAGCAGAAAGTATATTCTTTGTGATACTTTGTCGATATATTAATACTACATTGATATCATATAGGACTGAATTTAATCCTCAATGAATTTCTACCAGTATATTGATATCATATTAGTATATCATATACTGGTAAAACTTAATTAGTTGTGACTTACAAGTAGACTAATAAATTAAATGTGATATATACACTGATTCTACGTAACTAATGCAACAAAAGTAAGGGATTTAATTGGAAAAAAAAATCTTTGATTGGGTCTTAAATAAACATGCTTAGGTCAATATATAAGATAATTTAAAAAAATAAATTAATAATCATGTTAATTAAATATAACAATTTCTTTTCACTAAATCAGCATCTGTTAACCCACTCTGATATTGAACGATAAGTGATTTATTTTATTACTATTTCAATCAATTTCTACCTAATATATACTATCTTATGATATTCTAGTCTTTATTTGAATGATTATAACATATTATTTGTAATGTATCTTAAATTATAGCATGTTGTATCACATTATATGATATAATTTTGATAAATATAATTATGATTGGATAGATCATCGTGTTTTTAATTGTTACGCATATAATGTCACATATTATTAATTTAAAGGATAAATTTATAAATAGAGACAGAACTAAATGTGAAGTTCATGAATTCGAACGAACCCAATAACGTTTTTTTTTTGTAAATTCTGCATTGCATTAGAAAAACAAACGAAGGTCAGCTACCATTGTGAGAGAAGAAAAAAGAGAAGAAAAAACAGGTAATAACCTATCACACCAAATTCGTGCAGACCCAGTGAGAGCATTCGGGGTTCATCTGAATCTACTTCAATTATAAATTATATTTTTTATACATAATTAAAATTATTTTTATACATATACGGTATATGTTGAACCTTCCTTGACTTCCTCATATCTTTACTAGTCATGTGAAAGGCATGAAAGGGAAAAATTTATTACCAAGATTTCAACGACAATATAGTTTTAGGATTTTCGATCGGCTATCATAATACTCCCTCTGTCCATCTATTTATTTGTCCACTATTTTATTTTAAAATGTCCAATAATAGTTGTTGGTTTATAAAAGCAATCAATAATTTATCATTTTGTGTCTATTTTATCCTTGTTATTAAATCGTATTTATTTTTCAATGTTTAGATGACTTATACTCCCTTTGTCTCATTTCATTTGTCAGATAAACTAAAACAGTTATCTCATAATAGTTGTCAATTTAGATAATCAGAAGAGCATTAATCCTTTTTTTCAACTTTGTCCTTAGCATTAATTATTCTAGCTGAATTAAAAGACACATATATAGATAAAAATTTTAATTATTTATAAGGGATATATTAATCAAACAACATTTCTAATTAATTTTTAAAAAAAATTGTCAAATTTTATTATAACAACTAAAATGAGATGAAGATAATATTTAATCAGGATAATTTAATAAAATTATCTCTATTATTTATAATTATTTCTTAATTTTTGTACAAAACAAGCATGCAAGGATCACATAAATTTTTGGTCAGCTTATAGTATTGTTCAAATTAAAGTTATCGAAAGACTCATTCCAGGAGTGAAAGATAACGTGACTTGTTAGCTTAAAAAGCTATAGCTTAATTACCAAAAAAATTAAAAATAGTAATTAATTTCTTTTTAATTCGTCTGTCAATTTTTTAAAAGTAATTTAACTTTAAGGTTCATTCTTTATCCTTAATGAAATATTCATACGCTTCTTTTTAGTTATCTTTTTAAGAGTCAACCAATATGAACTTTGTAATTTTTTAAGATATATTTTTTCGACATATAGATAAAGAAAAAATTGAATATTTATATAGTGTTTTTAATATAGTTTTTGAACATTTGAATTTTTATTTTAAAACATCAAATTAATATTATCTAATTTAGTTTTAAAAATTAGTCAAATTGACTCTTGAAAACCTGACAACTGAAAATGAACTGAGAGAATATATAAGTTATAGCCACACAAATGATCAAAAACTATTTTAAATCACAAATTTCAAAAATCTTATTTTTTAAAAAAGAAAAAATTTATCGTGCTAAGTAAACGATACTATATAAATTAGGACGGAATGATTTTCTTTTTTTAAAAAAATGAAAAATAGACTTTTAAGAGACGCCATGCATGTAGTCAAGAAGAGGGGCTAATTGATTTTGACGGAAATTTATAAGAGGTGGTTGAAGTGACGTCCATTTGTGTGAATATTTCCATTAAAAAACGAAGCTAAAATTTAAATTTTATGAGTTATAAATTTTTAAATGGTAAAAGTAAAATAAAAAAGCTCGATACATAAAATATTTCACGTTAGTAAGATGTGGGGAAGGACCATATTCCAAGAGCAGTGGCGGAGCCACATATAGTACTTAGGGGTTCATCCGAACCCCCTTTGGTGAACGCCCTTCAATTAATTCGTATGTCTATTTTTTAAAATTTTGAATCCCCTAAAAGAAAATCCTGAATCCACTGCTGTTCAAGAGCTATGATGGTGACAATTCACCCTATTGCAAGCACTAGTGATTATTTAAATTCGTGATCATCTATATGTCACGTAGAAACAATTTTATCATTACTTTATGACTACCCTTTCAGGGGAGCCTAGGAGGAATGCAACATGAAGATTTTTGAGTTTTAAATTTATATATATACTTTCTTATAGAAATATAGGGTTTAAATTAAATAATTTAAATTTGTTCGATGTACATAACCTTCTAACTCCGCCTCCAATGGCGGCATATAAAAAAAAATTTATCTTGTCTCTATCCAAAGAGTTGAAATTGGAATTAAGAAAATCAATTTGGCATTTGAATTAATTTGCATGGATGATAAAGAAAAGAGTTGAAAAACTTGGTTAGTTGACTAGTTGACATATTATCTGTAGGGTCATGTGTAACATGCATGTCAATATAACAACTCTAATTTAGACTTTTTATGTATTTTCATCTACCATTTTTAGAATAAAAAGAAATTATGGTGGTTGTTCTATAAGAAGACTTGTCCAAAGAGAAAAAGAATCTTGCAAATGCTAATAGAAAAAAAAAAAGAGGAGGATTATAAATCATGTTAAAGAAAGATAGAGCAATGGATTCTACTACCACTATTATTAATAAAGACAAAGAAGAAGAAGAGTTATTAGCTTCTACCAAGAAGGTAAAATTGAAAATACAATTATAAAGAGCTTTAATTTTTTATATTTGCTTTGAAATGTTATATCTGAGTCGAGGATTTGTCACAAATCAATTTCTCTATATTCATAATATCTAGTATCTTTTCCTTATGAGACTTCATATTTTTGAGATGATCTCAATCTTTAGAAACAGTCTATCTATCTTTATAAGTAGTGATAAAGTCTGCGCTAAATATTCTAGTGAGTATGTTGTTGTTGTTGTTAATTTCTCTATATTCATAAGATGGGGAGTATTAATAACTTCGTAAACCACCTTCCCTAATCTTAGGCTTCACTCATAGAATTATGTTGATTATATTGTTATTATTGTTGTATTCTTCGTAAATGATTATCTTTATATTTTATTTATAGATAAGCATGCAATAGAAAATATTTTTTATGCCACCACCATAAATATTTATGTTCCATCTTTAATGTATACATCATTAATTTGCTGATATGCATAAGTTGAAGGCCTTCACCACAAATTTTCTCTAAGAATTTAGATACAAATTAAATCTGTAAATCAATCATATATGGTCCAAAAAATAAAGGCTCAAAATTTGTGAGGGTTTTAAGATGGTTTAATATAGTTCAAGTTCTTAATAATCCATCTTAATTATGATTTAATGGAGGAGACAACGTAATTATGTGATAGAGTAGTGGCTTTGCCATTAGAATTTACTGAGATTTAATCTTTTGTTGCTCTGATTCGTAAAAAAAAAAACAAAGTTATACATAAGGAGAAACTAAAGAAATATATATTTTATATTTTCATTATTTGTTTATTTATTTTTAAATTAAATATGTGCAATTGTTAATATAGTTCATTTTGTATTTATTATTGAGATTACAGCATGTGTGGTTGTTCATTAAGTCAACTTGGACTGCTCACCAGTTCTATATATTACTAGATTTGACCCTGCGGTCCCGCACAGGCTCAACATATATATTTTTTTATTTTAATTTATGTGATAAAATAAAAAAATTGGAGAGTCAATCAAATTTTTAATATGATTTTAGATACTTTAATTGTGATTTATATTATTTTTTACATAATTTACATATAATATATGTTATTCCTTTGGTGTTAATTTATGTGGCGTTGATGGAATTCAAGAGTCAACCAAACCATTTTATGTCTTCTATATTCTTTTAGTTGTTAATTATTGTAATTTATAATACTTTTTAGCCATTTTTAAATATACATGTTACTTTCTCTATTTTAATTTATGTGACACTAATAAAATTTTGATCTTAAATCAAATTTTATATGTCTTTTTAACTATTTTAAATTATTAATTATTATAATTTATAGTATATTTTACATAATGTTCTAGTAATATATGTTACTCTCTTTGTCTCAATTTATGTGGTATTGATAGAATTTCGTGAATCACTTGATTGTTTATATGACTTTTAATCATTATATTATTTATTATTCTGACTTATAATAATTTTTACGACATTTTGAATAATATGTTACTTTACTCTGTTCTAAATTATCTCGTACCGATAGAATTTCGAGAGCCAACTTGGTGCATGCTAATTAATTGTGTGATTTTATCATCAGGAGGATGAAGATCAACTAAATTCAACAAAATGTGAGATATTTGAAGCCAAAGAAGAAAATGAAAGGCTAAAGTGTATGCTATCAAAAATCATCAAGGATTACAAATCCTTGCAAATGCATTTTCAAGGCATGTTAACTAAAAAAAATTCAAAGAATATTATTGCAACAAATAATAATAATTATATTCATGAAGAAGAAAAAGAAGATGATCAAGTGGAACTTGTTTCTTTGAGCTTAGGGAGAAATAATATCAAGAAGAAATTAATATATGATCAAAATAAAAGTGGTAAAAAAATATTATTTGATGGTCTTGAGCTTGGATTAGGTTGTAAATTCACTCAAGAAAATAGCTTTGATGAGGAGGCAAAAAAGGAGAATATAAAAAATATTGAAAAATCACAATTTGTACAAAATTATCCTCCTTCAAAAATGGATTATTATAAAAATTATGAAGATCTTTTGGAGCAAATTCCTCAAAAGAAGGCTAGGGTTTCTGTAAGAGCTGTTTGTGGCACTACTATGGTAAGTTCAATAATTTGCATATATATATTTTCTCATAATTCTGCTTCGAATACTTTTTTTTGGTCGATTATTCTTCCTAGATTCTGTCCTACTCGTAAAATTGCACTGATATATATGTTATTGTTGCATTCTATTTGCATATATATTATTTAGTTTATAGACACTGACAAGACGTACAATATAAAAGCTTTTTATTCTATATATCAATATTGTAATTTTTAGCCAATATAATAAGTTATTAATAGTATTTTTTTATTTTATCAAATCAAAATTACAATAGATAGTTGTTAGTAGGTAAGTTTTAATTTGCCATAGCTATTAAAGTCACTGGGTATGTTGTTGTTGTTGAAACTAATTAATTTGTGATCGCTATTTTATTATCTTCTTCTACCATATACGATCCCTCCATTGCAATTTTATGTGACATATTATGAATTTTGAGAGTCAAATAAATTTTTTTAAAAAAATAATTTTTTCATTTGTCTTTTAAATATATTTTGAATTACTGATTATTATGACTCACGATATTTTGTATATAATTTTTAAATATATAAATTAAATAAGTGTTTGGCCATGTTTCATATTAATTTACAAATGCAGATGAATGATGGATGTCAATGGAGAAAATATGGACAAAAAATAGCTAAAGGAAATCCATGTCCTAGGGCTTACTACCGTTGCACTATTTCCCCATCATGCCCAGTCAGAAAACAGGTACTTATAAAATTAAAATACTTGTTTTTTTAATGTATTATGAATTTCCAAAATAAAACAAGTTTTTTAATTAATAATTAATTTTTATTTACCATCCATATATATAAATACAGTCTCTGGGAAAAATACAAAGTAAGACAGTGTATAATAGATTCTTATGATCAAACTCTTTTTCGAATTCTGCGTATAGCGAGAGTTATACTGTATCTGATTGTCCTTTTACTGTCACTATATATAATCTTCGCTAATTTATGTAAAATCTCAAATTTCAACTGTTTTTTTCAAGTGAAATTCACGTCCAAATAAATAAAATGTCTATCACTGACTCTTTCTTTTCATCTTTTCTGATCTACGATAGGTTCAAAGATGTTACGACGATATGTCCGTTTTGATCACCACATATGAGGGAACACATAATCACCCTCTTCCTTTTTCAGCAACTGCCATGGCTTCTACCACCAATGCAGCTGCCTCTATGCTAAGATGCACCTCAACATCATCAACATCACAACAAGTTTTACCTAATGCTGATCAAAATCTTCAGGGAAAATTCAACTTCACCAATAATAACTTGTTATTAACCACAAATAATAATGCACCAACTTTTTACTTGCCAAAAACTTCAATTTCCACTTCACAATCACACCCCACAATTACTCTTGATTTCACTACAAACTCATCAATTACTAATTCTAATCCTTCATCCTTCAATTCCTACACTACATTGTGCAATAATTTCAAAAATCAAATTGGAGCTTCTTCATATCTTGGGAGGCCATGTTTTTCTAATCACCCCTTGATCACTTCCAAGATCAATCAGGATACGACTGTTCAGTACAGTGGCGGAGTCAGAATTTCTGATAAATGAATTCAGAAAAATGCAAAAGTGTCACACTTAGGATTTGATTATGTGACCTAAAATGAATTTTGGACTACTCTTTTGTTCACTAAAGTAGATCCTTCTTTTATATTAAGGGAAATCGAACAATTTATACATATACAAGACTATTGGTTTTACTTTATTTGTATAGTGTAATTTTTCAGCGATAGAAAATTTTTGCATCAACAATGGTCATTCTAAAGGATCCGATAGGGTGGATCGGTCTTTTTAATGCAATTATTTGCAATGATTTACGTTCTAAAAAGAGTGATTTATGGAGAGAAATTTAAAAATTGCTTTAAATGGGGAAATAATTTTTCATCAAATATTTCTTATTCATTAAGAGTCATGAATATCTAATAAGTTTAAAAATCTTTCTTTTTTTTGAACACTATGCTAAATCAAATAGTGTCAACATCCTTAAAGATTTCTTGCAACTCATTGCAGTGATTGAAATAGATGCAGACATCTCGATAGGCAATTCAACTATTCATGCCATTAGAAATAAAGATTTTTTTCTATAGCGAATTAGTAAGAATTTTATGTTATAGAAGGTGATCTTCTCACTCATTGTCCACGATGAAAAATGTCGAGGAACTTTCTAATTTTTTCATATGATTTTTTTTCTTTTTCCACTGATTTAAAATTCAATCAAAACATCTATAGAAATATTTACTAAATATTTTTCAATAGAAAATTTCACTAGATAAATAGTGATCAATAGTAATGACGGAAGAAATATACTTGGGAATACTTGATTACTCTGCTATTTGTTGATTCTTGCCTATACAACAAATTGGATTACAAAGGAAAAACACATGTTAATTTGTTAGTCAACAAATT